>JAADVP010000961.1:0-12608 GCA_023335675.1 Globisporangium solare
AAGCTGTGCCCAGCATGCGTATCCTGTGTTCCCAGACACGTCTGAGAACATGGAAGCTGTACCCAGTCTCTGCTTCTATTTATAGAAGCACGGATGCAGGGCAGTTGCTAAGGTGCGCTGGCATACAGTCATTGATTGGCTAGCATGCCAGCAACCTCAGCTCATGACAATCTCCATACGTTTGATGTTCTGCTTTATCAAAAGCCTCGATGCCACCAACGAGACCCTGAGCGTCGCCCCGATCTTGGTGCTGTGGCGAGTCCTCGCTGTTGTTCACATCAATGCTGGTCGTGCTCTCTGAAGCCAAGTCGCCACCGACATGCGGCGCATCCTCCCTCGACAATGCGCTCCGGATCCCAAACTGCTCGAGCGCATCGTCCAGCGACACGTCTGCATGCATCGCCGTCATCGTCGTTGCTGCTCTTGCACCAGTAGCTCCTGCGGCAAACCGCAAGACCCCTTCGTGAACTCTGTCTTGGAGACGCTCTGTCCCGAGCTCTTGTTGAGCTCTCGATACGCCTGCAGCGTGATCGCTTCCAGGTCTTCGTCCGGCGGCACAGTGCCGACACCCGAGAGCACACAGAAACCTCTCGACGAACACAGAAGCGCAATCGTCTGGAGCATCTCACCACCGTACGCGATCAGAATGGAGGCAGCACATTCATAGATCAACATGCATGCAAACGATCTGGTGCGCATCATTTCGTCCATCGAGATTTGCTCGGTTGCATCAAAGTCCAGCGCATCAAACACCACTAGACGCACCACAAGCAGCACACGCGCACGCGTTACACAAAAGAAAGCCAAGGAGGACAGCACTCTTTCGGGTTCTTACATCCCGCCTTCTATGTCACCGAGCCCGGGCAGATCAGACACGCTCCACATATGAAAGCTAGTGCATTCACGCTGAGCAACAGGCACACAAACCAGTGAGGACCGACCAGGCACAGCTGACATGCTGCGGCCACTAGCAGCAACAGGCCACCTACATGCCGTTGGCGCTCCCGAATGCGTCGATGATCTCGCTCGCCCACGCTTTGTCGCCACGGACCAGCTCACTCAGGCCCTGCGCATCGAGGCCGAAGCCCAGATCCTTGTCCTTGTAATCGCTCAGCAGCCGCTTCGCACTCTTGTGCTCCTCTGTTGCCACTCGCACACACATCAGCACCGAACCTACGCCACTGTCGAACGCGCAATGGGAGAGCGTCAGTGTACGCACAGGCGCCCATACGCTGGAACGCGGGCGCCAACGGCACGGGCTTCGTCGCGCTCGAGCCCATTTTCGTGCGGCCAATAATTGACTGTGGGACGCGAAAGGTCACGGACTTGATGTGTATAGTATACTATACACATCAACATGTCCTGAAAGTATGCCCTACAGTTGATTAAGTTCGCATCATCCTAGTTGCCGCCGTTTTTTTTTCATTTGCGGAATGTGAATTGGCGAGCATGGGGTTTGCGAGCGACACGGACGACGACGACGCGCCTGCTGCCAGCGGCAGCGTCTACAGCGCGTACAACGAGTTCTACGACGAAGAGCAGAAGGCGGACGACGAGGCGCGCGACTCGGCAGACGAGCGCGGCGGCAGCGCGTTCGCGCGCGGCTTTGAGAGCAATGACGACGACGACAACGACGAGCGCGCGCCGCCCAAAGTGGTCTTCTCGCCAAAGAAGAGCACCTCCGGCGCCAACTCAAAGCGGCGCAAGCGGGCTGACAAACGGGACGGTGGCGGTAACGCGATGAGCACATTTACATGTATATAATATGCAGCGATTGTTTAATAGTGTGTGTGCGCGCATACGTACAGATTTCGAGTCCCAACATAGCATCTTGAAGTGGGTGCGCACGGTCCCTGGGCCGCTGCAGGACGTGATGAAGAACCAGGCCAAGTGAGCCGCGCGGCATTGTGTTTGAGCATGCACCACACATGCTGCTATATCGTGTTGAGCAAAGGAACTAAACATGGTGTGGTCGCATGCACTCTTGATAGTCTCGAGAGCGAGTTCAGCGGACAGTTTGCGAGCGGAGGGTCGAATGCGAGCGTGGTGATCACCACCGTGTTTGACGACGGGCCGTGGGTGGACATCTGCGCCTTCCTCGGAATCCAAACAACGCCGGGCAGGCTCTACGGTACTGTGCATGTTCGGACCAAGACCTCAAGCAGAGTTGTTGCCTGACTGTTTTCACTGTTCACCCTGTGTGTTTTTTTGTTTGCTGCGAGAAGGCGGCATCAAAATGAGCAGCTTGAAGCACACGCTTTCGTACATCCTAGAGGACGATCGATCGCCGCCAAAGATCCCCCAGGTGAGCTTGCTTTGTTGTGGTTCTACAGACACTTTTGACTGCGCCAACGGAACCAACGGAATCGCTGACGTTGCGCATGAATTGGCAGCTTCTCGTACTGATCAAGTCGATGAAGTACGTTGACGAGGAAATTGTCGCTGTGCTCCATGTACGTAGTTGGCATTTTCGTCCGCTCTCTTGTTGTTTTTGTTTTGCTGAAAGTTTTCTTGCTGTTTCCCTTATCTTAAGGACCCAACTGGCGAAATTGAAGGATACTTCCATCGCAACATCGTCGAGCAGCTCGGGCCAGCGCTCGGGGCGGGCACGGGCATCCTGCTTCGCAAAGTGTCAGTGTTCACTCCAACCGATGCGACATCATCGGTCGGCCGGCGAAAGAGCTTCTTGAACATCATTCCCCGCAACCTCCAGCACGTGTTTCTCCCAAAGAGTCAACTCTCATCGTACGCAGCCACTGTCGACGCGTACAACAAAGAACAAGCAGCTCTTGTCGAGGTGGAGGATGCGAGTGATGAAAACTGTCGAGTGCAAGAAGTAGAGGAGCAACGACTGCTCCAGCACGACGCGCTTCGCCATGTGTCGACCGAGTTGTCGTTCCTCTCTCAGAGACAGGTCGTGCATCGGCATCCACCAGTACGGACCGATGCGGCCAATCCGCCTGCTGAAAAGAGCAAAAGCGAAAAGTCCAAGAAGAAAGCCGAAGATAGCTCTGGACTAGGCAAGTGGCAGTGGAATCAACTGGTCAAGCGGAAGCCATCGTCCAATTCAAACGCCGGTAGCAACGCGGCAACAGCGACTTCTCCGACTGATGATAGGGACGACGCTGCAAGCCGAGGGCTACCAATGTCGAGGTTTACAGCCCTTCTCTCGCGCCAGATCGCGACAAAGAAAAGGTAATCAGAAAGCTTTGTGAATTTGGTGCAATGTAATGACGTTTCTGGCAATTCTGCTTGCTCTTTTGTGGACAGAAGAGCTGATGAAGGCGAGACAGCAGGCGACACCGATACGCAAACGCCCACGAGAGTGCGCTTTGCTGTGTCGCCAGTCGTGCTCGAGATTCCGCCATCCCACACATCAGGGGCGAGTGTGGACCAGAGTGGCGAAGAAGACGACGCTTTCGAGAATGAAGACTCGACCCCACGACCAGTAGTATTAGTAGCAGCAGCAGTAAGAGAGCGCGACGACCCACCGAGAAAGAGTCCAGCAGAAGGAGTCAAGCAGTGGAGCAAACCAGCAAGTGCGAAGCAACAGATTGAGACTCTGGACGACGAAGACGACGATGACGATTGGTAAGCAAGCAACGTAGAGATCGGCAATATGAAAACAAATGTGTCAGATTAGACAAGAGGTGGGTACACATCCTCGTGAGACTCTTCCGGTTCACTGAGATTATTTGGTCACACTGCAGCCGCTGCTGGCGTGATGGTCGCCCAGAGCCCACCTTTTATCGGGAGCGTCACCGAGAAATCGTACGTCACGTCCTGGCCCGGGACAAGCTCCAGATGGAACTTGCTCAAGAGACTCGCAGCAACAATCTTGATCTCCATCAGCGCCAGGTTCATGCCCAGGCATATGCGGGGGCCAGCGTTAAACGTGGGGAATTTGTACGCCGAGACGGATTTGATCTTGCCCGTTTCTGGCTCGATCCACCGCTCGGGTTTGAATTCCCTGGCGTCTGGCCCCCACACGCTCTCCATCCGCGCAAGCGTATACGAAGAGATGCTGACGCTCCATCCTTTCTTCACAAAGGTGCCATCGCATAGCACGACGTCCTTCGTGACTTCCTTTATGTTGCTTGGCACAGGTGGATGTAGCCGAAGCGACTCCCGTACAGCAGCCTCCAGGTACACCAACTTCTGAGTCTGTTCCATGGACGGCGATTCGATTTCGCCGCGGAGGAGCTCTGGAAGTTGTTCTTCGAGCTCTTGGCGGATCTTTCGCTCGACTTCAGGATGGCGCATCACGTTGTACAAGAGCCACGCAAGCGATTGGGCCGTGGTGTCGCGGCCTGCGATCAAGAAGTTGACCACGATGTCGCGCAGGAACCGCGGGTCAACGGAGTCCTCGTTGCCGGGCTCCGAACGGGATCCGTCCAGGCACGTGTGGTTCAGGAAAAGCGAGATGAGGTCTTTCTTGGTTTCGTCAAACTTGTAGTCAGGCGAACTGCGGTTCTTGAGCGACTTGTCGATGATGTCCAGCACCATGTCGTGGATGACGCGGATGTTCTGCTTCAGCTCGCGCTCCGTGCCAACGTTGAGCCACCGCTGCAGTTTCCAGAACGATGGCGGTCTCAGGAACCGCACGGTCAGGATCTCTTGCACGCGCGCAAACGCCTGGGCGAACGGATGCTCTTGAGCATCCTCAAGACATTTCAGATCCACGCCAAAGCCAATCTCGCCAAATGTCTCGATTGCAAACCGATTAAAGAGGTCTGCGAGGTCCACCGGCTGCTTTTCTGTGACGCCTTGACGAAACAGCATGCGGTGGAGAACAGTGACGTGCTTCTGCACGCTCTTGGCCATCGATTCGCGCAGCATCCGCAGCGAGAACAAGTTGGACGCCGTCTTGCGCTGGTGCACCCACATGTGTCCGTCGGCGGCGAAGATACCATCGCCAAGTAGATCCGAGACGATGCCCTTGAAGTACGGGCCTTTCTCAAAGCTCTCGAACTGGGTCTTCATCACGTCCTCCACGAGCTCGGGCGTCGCGACACTGATGATGTCTGGGCGACCCAGGATCTTCACGTGGACGGATCGGCCCCCAGCATCTTCGCTCAGAGTCGTCCAGTAGTCGTGAAAGTCGGCCGAGTGCGCCATGGCCTGCAACGTATTCTGCAGGAACGGCAGCGAGCCTCTCGGACGCGGCACACGCGGCGCCTGCCTCTCTGCGTCCGACATGACCGCGCGCGCGAGCGCATCAGCCGCCACTTTGGCCCCAACAAGTACGGCCAGCAGCGCCGTGGCCGCGGTCCGCCAGTCGCTCGTCATGGAGATCTCGTGCCACACGCTCGCGAGCATCGCGCCCATCGTTCGCTCGGTGGGTGTTTGCGAAAATGGAAGAAGATTTTTCCCAGGCAGCGGTGGGTCCACAACGTGGGGTCCAGATGGGTCCAGTGGGCTTTTGTGCGACTTTACCATCTGGTAATCAGGTAAAGTCGTCCCCCGATGAGTTAACTTCACTCACAAATGTGGCTGCGAATTGCCTAGTTTAGGATGTTTTTTTTTTAACCTGAAAACCCGTCAATTGTCCCAGACTATTGTCAAATCGACCGAAAAAAAATCTGGATAACGCAGTGTGGCGTCCACTTCTTCGTGCCGATTAACACCAAACTTGTGCCATCGTTAATTATGTACGTGGAGCGAAAAAAAAAACGCCTTTTCATTCCACACAAAAGCATCGCGTATTACTCGCAGCTGAGTGGTTTTGGACTAAGTGGCTGTTCCAAAAGGGCCCTATTGGAACAGTCACCAGCAAGCTGGAATTATAAAATAGAATTTGGATGCTTTGTCCAACTCATCAACCACTAGAAGTGGAAACTGTAAGTGATAAATTATAATTTGTGTAGAAAAAAACGTTGAGGGCAACCGGAACGAGAGTTGTCCAGTCCATTCCAGGCTCCACCGAGTTAAGACGGCGGGGGATGTAACCAATTTCACCCGTTTTGCCTCCACAGAGCTCACTTCGTCCTCATACAGAAGAATCGACTACCAAGTTGCGCGAGCGCTTTGTGCACTAAATAGATACTACAGTAGTACTGTACTGGGAACTGGGAGAATTCCAAGTGGAAAAGAGTGCATGTCGTACTGTTACGTTAAGAAGCCGTCAACCATCCGCTGACTGCACTGTAATCAGTGAGTGGTTGGATTTTTATAAACCTTTGTATTTTTGATTTGTTCCCTTCGATATCCCACCAGGCGTCATTATATGCACGTGCCACGCCATGCCCACCGTGATGCGCCATCCTGAAGTCGAGCGAAAGATCCGCCAAGAGCACAAGGAACGTTTTCCAAAGCTCGCCCGTGGAGAAATCGAATCACCGACCATTAGTTTCCCTCTATACAAGACTTGCAGTTTCTTTGTCTCTTGTATAGAGGTCTTCTTACTGTCTATTATCGAAATTATTTGATTTCTGCATACTAATTGCGCAAATTCGCGCACTACTCCATTTGGTGTCAGCAGCCTCCAACTATTGCCTGCACGAAAGAAAGAGAGATGGTGACGGCCAAGGAGCTGGACGAGAAGCTGCGCGCGCTGCAGGGCAAGCTCGCGGAGGAAGAGCTCGACTGGAAGGAGGAGCAGCGCAAGCTTTTCGAGTTCGAGGAGAAGTACCTGCGCGACACGATCGTCGAGGGCAACATGCTCGTCGGCTGGGGGGACTCCAAGAGCGCGCCCATCCGCTTCCGCAACGCCGCGCTGCGCAAGAAGAAGCGCGAGCGCCAGGAGGCCGCGAGCAACTTCGCCGTGAACCTGACGCCCACGATGACCGCGGAAGAGCAGCTCAAGATCGACTTGCACCGCCTGGCGTCGTTCTCGTCCGTGACGTCGCCCGCCGAGCCGCTGCTCGCAAACCTGCGCGAGCGCGAGCACCAAATGGCGCCCACAAAGGTCAAAAAGGTCAAGAAATGAGCACAAATGTCGCGACAAGAGCAGAGAGTATTTAAGGAGTGATGCAATGTATATGGAGGTTATAAAACTGGTTTTCTGACAGCTAATTGATGGCCCTTGCTCCTAACGCGAACCTTCCAAGCCGCGCTCGCGCTTCCTCTCGACCTTGGGAGACTCGCTAACCGTCCGTGTCTTCTAGTTGATGAGAAGCACCACTAAACAGATCAACAAGGCAGGCGAAACAGCGGCGTCGCCGCCCTCTGCGTGCTGTGGTTCCCCTTTAGCACGTGTAGAACATGAGCGCTTCGAGGCCGAGAAGCACCACGAACGACAGGTACGAGAACGTCCAGTAGCTGATGCCGAGGTAGTAGCACACGGCGCTGATCACCGAGAACGAGATGCTCGTCACCTTGAATGTGACCGCCCAGATGAGGTAGATGCCGGCCATGTTGCGCAAGATGCCGTTCGCGTCCGCGGCCGTGCCGATGTGCTCCGGCACGTCTTCTGCGAACGCCTTGAGGTAGATACGGCGCAGCGCCAAACGGTTCAAGTTGCGGTTCTTGGACAGATCAGCGACGTACTCGGGCAGGTATCGCACGAGCGCCTTGCCCGGGAGCGTGATCAAGCGGCCTGGTGGCCACAACTCGTACGCGCCATACACAATCGCAGGCACGACGTTCTTCTTCGTGTCTTCACGCAGGTAGAACGGGCCCTTCTTGAATTCTTGCAGCTGCGCACCGAATTCAAAAGAAAAAAAACAATCGGTCAGCCACACGAGCGCGCCGCTACATCGTCTCGGTTTCTTTTCGGCAATCGCGAGCTTACCAAACCATCCTTGGAGCGCGTTCCTTCAGGCGAGATGCACACCGAGTTGCCCTCTTCGTTCACGGAAACGGCCAATTCCTTCAAGCTGCTCAACGCTGCCGTACTGCACAAACAGAGAAGCGCATGAGTCTCTCTCGATCATGCTTTGTATAAGGCACTGTTCTCTCTCAAAGCGTACCGGTTGCCGCGGTCAATCGCCACGAATCCAAAGCCCCAGCGCGCGACCCAGCCGAGGAATGGCAGCATGAACAGACTCTTCTTGGCGGCAAACTAAACGCAAAGCAACCACACCCATTTAGCCACCTGCGAGCAGGGAATCAAGCGCTTTGCTCAGAAAAAAAGTGCAGGACCTTGAACGCAGTCGGGGACGTTCCGTTGACGATGAAGCCATCCAGATTCGACGCGTGGCTGCGAGTAAAAACCAACAACGCAGACAGTCAGCACAGGGAGCCCATGCATGATACGCCGACATAAGGCACAGAAGATACCTGAACATGCACACGACCGAATCCTTCAGGTCCAGCAGGTTCTCGCGGCCTTCGACCGTGGTCTCAGTACCAGCCGCCAAGCAAATCAAATACGCCATGCCCCACTACCAAAACACACACAGCAAAGCACCAAGAGATCAGTTCTACCATTACTTCGTGTCGCCGCATGCCAAAAGTGTACCAATGTACCGAAATGATATCGATCGGCAGCCAGTTCTTCTTCCAGCCCAGCGAGCGTAGGTACGGGCCGACAAAGCGCAGCGGGATCACGACCACGAGCGCGCTGAACCATCCGACGAGCAGCAGCGCGAACGTCGCAAAGCGTACGACCGAGTACACCTGCTCAAACTGCGAGTTGGTCACCTCGAGCGCCTCGAGACGCAGCTGCTTGCGGACCGCGTCGAGCTTAGCGTTCGCGTCCTTCATGAGCGGCGACGTCAAGAACTCCTTCTCGATGCCCGCGACGTTCATCTCTTCCTCGAGCTCGATGCGGATGAGCTCGCTCTCGAGGTACAGCTGGCGCTTGGCCTGGTTGCGCTTGGCGAGCGACGCACCCTGCACGAGCGCGAGCGCCGCCGGCAGCTTGAGCTCGATCTCGGCCACGCGCTCCTCGAAGCGCACGCGCTGCAGCACATCGGCCGCGGTCGTCGCCATGTTTCTTCTTCGCGTTCGTCGGTGGTGCGGGGGAAGAGCGAGATGCGCGAATGAGAGCGGCGGCTTCTCTTCCACGGTCCGCTGCAATGGGACCCTCATGGCCGGCCATAAACCCCACCCACCCACTCCCCAAGCCACAGTACGATGCAGAGAAAGAGGGTGCGATGAAATATATTAATGCGTGATGTAGGCAGCGGAATGCAGTATATATATATATATACGGTATGTGAAGTGATGGACCACAATGGAGTCGATATGGTACCTCTAATGGTTCATAATTGTGAAAAAAGGTCTTCATTTCCGGAAGAAGTGGGGTGAAATACTGTACTAGGTGCGTCATTGGTGCGACCCAAGCAGGTGTACCGATTTTCGGGTACACTTGCTTTCTCACATCAAAATACGGAATGTCGAGTAATAAAGCGACGCAGTTTCTTTTTCAGCAGTACACGGTAGAAGCAACTGTCAACGGCTCAAATGCAGGTCCAATCAATGTTCTACATCCTCTCTGCTTTCTACTGAGACCCACCGTGTTTCGTCATTTTCGCTTTGTTCGACGTGTTTCGAAAAACGATGAAAGCCATGAACGTCATCATGTGACGTCAAGCATGAAGGGCGCGCTCGATGACGTGGCTGCATCACCGCAGCGTGAGCTTGAGCCTGCTGATCTCGTGCGCGAGGCTCTGGAGCTTGCTGTCGAGCCACTGCTTCTCCGAGCGCGCGCTCATGGTCTTCAAGCCCGTTTGCTCCAGTTTCGTGACTTTGGCTTCCATCTGAACCCAAACAAAAACAAAAACAAGGATTTCGACGGTCTCCGATATGTGCAGTAGATGCAAACTGGCATGCGAAAATTCGTACCTGGTCTTTCTCGAGCTGCAGGTTCATGAGTCTCTGCTCCAAGTGGCGCTTCTCCATGGCGTCGAGCTGGAACGACTGTCGCTCGGTTGCAAATGGCGCCATGCTCGCAGAGTCCACTGGAGGGAACGACGCCGATCGCGGTTGGGTTGATGCGAGTCCAGGTACGCTGTTCCAGCCAGGGCTTTGGTGCAGCAACTCCGACATGCTGTTGGAAGTAGTTCCCATATTTCTCCGAGCAACAGCTGTATTGATAGCAAGAAACGGGTCAGTGCCATGCCCAGAAAACGAGGAGTGAAATTCAACAACCTTACCCTCAGCTCTAAATTGTTCAACGTTCATTGAATGTTGAACGCTGGGTCCGTGATTTGAAGCAACGTGGCTGCTCGCCGGTAGACCTTGTCGATCCCTCAAATCGCCATACTGCTGCTCGGCCAGGATATCTACCACGCCACATGAGCGAAGGCGGTGCACCTGTAAACCTCATTAACTTCCTAGAAGTTTACGCTCCAAGATGCAAGTGTTCACCTTTGAGAGTCAGCGCAGGCTTGAATCTTCCATGCACCGATTGTTGCGCATCCTTGAAAGTCGGTTGTTCACGCCGCGAGGCACCCCCTTGGTCCATTGACAGTAGATTTGTGAACGAACGATCTCGTGATGATCCTATGTCCTGGTTAATCAGAAGCTGGGTGGTGCTGTTCTTTGCCCCCTGCGAGTTGTTGAGGAAAGGATGCACAGGTGGTGGAGGAGCTGCTGCCGCACCAGAAACGTGCAGACGCCGAGTCTCATTTTCGAGTTCTTGGATGCGTTTTTGTTGTGTGTCTAAAGTAGCTAGTATCCCCAGGTTTCTCCTAGACTACAGCAAGGCATCAGCTCAAACGACAAAATTGGAGTGCTCCGGAGACAGAAATTGGGTAACCAACCTCAGCTTCTTTCAGTCTCTGCTGCAATTACTCATTGTCCCTGTGAAGCTGGTCAATCTCTCGCAGCAGCGACTCTTTCTCTGTATTCGAAGCGGCTTCTCTAGAAACCGCGTTGAGCTGTTTCTGAGCTTTTCCCAAATCGTAAACGACTTGCAAATAATCTCGCTGCACCCTCTCCTTCTCTTCGATCGCTTTCCTCGTTTGCTCCTGGTAGTTTTCGTTTGTGTCCTGCAGCGAGAGGCATTTGATCTGCAGCGATGAAATTTCCGTGCTCTTTTGCGCGATCAGCTGATGGTTCTCTGCTTCCATTTTCTCCATGTCAAGCACACTAGACTGCATTTGATTTTCGAGATAAGCATACTTTTCCTTCCACTGCTTGGCATCGATTTGCGCCAGTCGTATCTATCGCTCGATGCGAAAAAGGTTGTATCAAAGCGTTAACAGCGCATGTTACACTAACTCGCACTCAAGGTGAGACACGTGCTCACCTGCGCGTTTTTGTCTTCGAGCTCTGCCAGTAGCTGCTGAACACGTACGTCCGGTCGATCCCGCTCTTCTTCAACATGCAATCCGTTCACTGAATCTTCATTCCTATTGAAAGCATGCGTCTGACCAGCTTTCTGTGCCAACAGCTCACTAAGAGACATAGGCCTCCGTTGTGGGTTTTTCTGCTGCGGCGGTGATGGCTCAGTATGGTCGCGTTTAGGCTGTCGTTGGCGTGGCTGTGGTTGAGAGCAATTCTCTTGAAAATCGTGCGTAGTGGCGTCTTCAGTTTGGAAATGGCGAAAGCGTGCAATATCCACCTCTCCTGCTGATTGATCCGTTGAGACTTTCTGTATGTCGAGCCAGGGCACTGCAGGTTCTCCATAAATCGCTCGATCTGGGCCATGCCTGTGGTTCGTTTCTTCACATTCACTTGCCGTCAAATTGCTGCTTGCTGCGGATAAATTTTGAGCATACCGGGAAAGCACAGCATCTTGTGTGGACTCGAATCCAAACGCCAAGCTCTCCGCTGAACTAGACCGGGCGAGGAAGCCTTGTAGCAGAGTAACATCAGGTGACTTCTCTATGCTTTTGATCTGTGGAGCTGGAATGCTGACCATTTGCGACGTTGACGGTAGCTCCTTGAGCTGTGTGGCTTCCGGGCGTCGTTCTATGCGCAAGGTTATTGTATTGGCTCTGGGCATTTCGGGCTGCATGTTTGACAGCAGAGCAATTGGAGCCTCCATTTCTTTTGCCCATGCTGCATCCTCCACTACATTGTTGCTCTTGCGCTGGACTGGAGCAAACTCATCCTGAGCAGCAGGTGTATTAGGAACAACGCAAGTTCGACTGGGGCGGAACGCGTTAGCATGGGCCCGATCGATAAGCTCCGCCAAGTCGTCTCTATCGGACGCATCTACAGGTCAGCCAACGAGGTGGCAAAGCACGCATCAGTACCATTGTGCATGATGGCTTTCTTCAAAAAAAAGGAATGAGCGCTACCGCTCGTGGTCTCGCTGATCCCGTCGTCATCCACGCGACCGAACGGAGACAGCGGCTGCGCGTCCGCGTCGTCCTGCTCATCGAACTGCGTCGTGTCCAAGCTGCGCCACGAGAGCACGTCCTCGTCGCGCGCCCACGTGTTCGCGGCATCCAGCCCCCACATGTTGCTCGCCTTGAAGTTGTTTTTTTTTCTTGGTCATGTGAAACGATGCTTTTTTTCTTTTTTTTGAATGTCTCGATTACCGGATTAGACGGGTGAGAACTGCAGCAATAACTTACTTTGGTTCTACAGGGGAGATCCCTACTGGGGCTGTAATCTGAACGTGCTAAAATTGGAGACTTTGTAAACTTTCAGGAGGTGGCTGCGGGTGTTGAAGAACGAGCCGAAATGGGGGAGTTTCGAAGCTTGGCGATAACACGCGGGATCGCATTGTCATCGTGACCACTGGGAGTGGCTGCGGCCTGGCGCAGGAG
>JAADVP010000962.1:0-12590 GCA_023335675.1 Globisporangium solare
ATAGCCATTTGCATATTAGCCAATAAGACTAAGCCATTAGGATTTAATCCCATTGGACGATAGTCGGACTGGACATCCGACTATCTACCAATGAGAGACACTGTAGGTTTCAGTCACAAGGATTGCATGTTAGCACTTTAAATTCTAATCCACTTCTCAATTTGCACGTTAGCGCGCAAAGCTCCCTCTCTTCTCTTTGGACACAGCGTTACCGCTGTGCCCTTCCTCTCACCTGCGCTTCCTCACCGCACGTGTACGTTGTGTAACGAGTCCCGTTACACATGGGCCATGTTTCCCTTCGTTGGTGTTTTACTTCGCGTGTCGACTTGTTCTCGACCGTGCAAAATGAAAAGTGGGCGCGTGTTCTGTACCCAAATGTCGGTCACACTACCTGATTTAGTGTGGTGGGTGCCATCTGGCTATTACAATATTTCCCGCCACTTTATTTTCAAATATGCCCTAGGTAAGTGTTAATGAAGCTTTTGATACGCTATTTTCGCACGAGCTAGTTTCTCTTTTGAGGTAGCGCACATAAAATACCTGTATTAAATGTTGACAAACACAAGGTTTGCGAAACTGTGCAATATAGTACCCTGTTGAATACGGTCCTGCAAAATAACAAGTTATTTCCAATACCTCTGTCATTGCTTACCTACACAAAATCAAACCTGCTTTCAGTTCCGATAGTTCAATGTGCAGCGCAACGCAGAGGGTTTCCGCCTCCCTTGTCCCCGTTCCTTGAAGCTCCGTTCGTTCGCGTCAACACGACCCGCGGCGGCTGCATTCCCATTTTTTCCAGAACCAGCTTAGCCGCCGCGCACAGTCCGAGGGCGCGCGAGGCACGAGAGAGCAGCCATAGGGGTCAACCAGTCGCACCAGCAGCAGGCGCCCAAGATGGAGGAGACGACGCTGCAGCTGCCGATCCTGCCCATCGACAACAAGGTGCTCTTCCCGCGCACGTACATGCGGCTCGCGATCACGTCGGCCGCGGCGCTGCAGCTGCTCAAGGACCTCGTCTGGGAGGTGCAGTCGACCAAGCCCCGCAAGGCCACGTCGCTCTCGCTCGGCATCTTCACCCGGCGCCCCGTCGACGGCAAAGACAAGCCCGCGAATGCGGGCGACCACCAGGGACTGTACACGACGGGGACGCTCGCGCGCGTCGTGCAGCTCACGCGCATGCAGGACTCGAATGGGCTCTCCGTGCTCGTCCAGGGACTGCACCGCATCGAGCTCACTGAGTTCTCCCAGAAGGCGCCGTACCTGGTCGCGAACGTGCAGAAGGTGTTTGGGGAGTTAGTCCAAAAGCCGGATGCGAGCAGCACTAGCGGCGAAACGATCGAGCAATCAGTCGAGAACCTGGCACTGAAGCTCAAGAAGCTCACTCAGGAGTACCTGGAGATGTCCAAGAGCTCGCTGCTGCTGCGGAAGAGTAACGGGCTGATCAACGCGATCAGTAACTCGTCGATCGGTGAACTCGCGGACGTCGTGGTGTCGTACCTGAATGCCGACGTCGCTGCCAAGCAGCGCGTGCTCGAAGCGATCGATATCAAGAGCCGCTGCGAGCTCGCCATTGGGCTGCTGGGCCAAGAGATCGAGAAATCCAAGATCCAACGCAAGATCCAAAGCGACGTGCAAGACAAGCTCGAAGGCACGCGAAAGGAATTCCTGTTGCGCCAGCAGCTCGAGGCCATCAAGAAAGAACTTGGGGAGACTGTTGATGACGCTGGCGAAGGAGGTGATCTGAAGCTCTTGGAAGACAAGATCAAGGCGCTGACCCTGAGCCCGAAAGCCGACAAGGTGGTCAACCGCGAGCTTCGCCGCCTCAAGACGATGAACTCGTCGCAACCTGAGTATGGCATCATCCACAACTACCTCGAGTTTTTCTCGGAGCTGCCATGGAACAATCAGACGGAAGACTCACTGCTCGTGGACCAAGTGCGCACCCAATTGGACGCAGACCATTATGGTCTTGAAAAGGTCAAGAAGCGCATCACGGAATACATCGCCGTGCGGAGTCTGAAGAACGACATGAAAGGCCCAATTCTGTGCTTGCTTGGACCACCGGGAGTCGGCAAGACGTCGCTCGGAAAATCGATTGCGACCGCCACGGGCCGGAAGTTTGAGCGCATCGCCCTCGGCGGCGTGCACGATGAATCGGAGATTCGCGGCCACCGCAAGACATACATTGGCGCTATGCCCGGCTGCATCTTGAACGCGGTTCGTCATGCCGAGTCGCAGAACCCGGTGCTGTTGCTCGATGAAGTGGACAAGATCGGCAAGGATTTCCGTGGCGATCCATCGAGTGCGTTGCTCGAAGTTCTCGACCCGCACCAGAACCACACGTTTACGGACCACTACCTCAACGTCCCGTTTGACCTGAGCAATGTCATGTTCATCGCGACGGCCAACAGTTTGGACACCATCCCAGCACCGCTGCTGGATCGAATGGAGATCATTGAAGTGAGCGGGTACAGTGTCGAGCAAAAGATCGAGATCGCGAAGCGGTACCTGCTCCCGCGACAGGTGGAAGAGAACGGTCTCGAGAAATCGCTCGTCACGATCTCGGACGACACGTTGCGGTTCATGATCATGAACTACACGCGAGAAGCGGGTGTGCGCGACTTGGAGCGCCAGGTTGGTGCGATTTGCCGATACGTCGCCGTGCATGTGGTCAAAGAAATGGACAGCCACAAGAAGAAGAAGCAAACTGAGAGTACGAAGCCGCTGTCGAGTTTCAAGCCGACGCGAATCGATCGCGCGATGATTAAGCGAATCCTCGGACACGAGCTTGTGTTTAATGAGGTCGCGTTGCGCTCGAGTATGCCAGGTGTTGCCACGGGGATGTCATGGAGCACCGTGGGTGGCTCGATCTTGTTTGTCGAAGCCTCGTGCACGCGCACGCCCGCGTCGCAGTTGACGCTGCGTGCGCTGACGTCACCTTCGTCGGCCGCACTGAACGCTGCACCACAACTGCAGCTCACTGGCAAACTGGGCGATGTGATGAAGGAATCAGCTCAGCTGGCGCTCTCTTGGCTGCGTGCAAACGCGAGTCTAATCGAGTTTCCTGCACCTGTAGACAAGCAGGGTATGTCGTCTCCTCAGCCGCGAACGGTGTCGCTGGAAGGGATTTCCGATGTGCATATTCATTTCCCCGAAGGCGCGATCTCGAAAGACGGTCCCTCGGCCGGTGGCGCGATCGTGTGTGCATTGCTCTCGTCGATCTCGGGCATCCCCGTGCCGATCGACATCGCGATGACGGGAGAAATCACGCTGCGTGGCGTGATTTTGCCCGTCGGAGGCATCCGCGAAAAGGTTTTGGCCGCGATCCGCGCAGGCATCAAGCGCATCATCTTGCCCAAGGGCAACAAGAACGAAGCCGAAGAGCTCAAGAAAGAGTTTGCGAACGTGGGCTTTGACGGAAAGCGTGCGAACGGGAGCGGCGCGCAAGTGCTGTTCGTGAGCGACCTCCGCGAGCTGGTGGAGCTGGTCTTTGGCATGAAGGTCCGCGATGATTTGAGCCTGCACAAGCACCAAGCGCCTATGCACCTGAGCATGCTGTAGTCCGAAGGTGATGCAGAATTATATAACAGCCTGGGCCTGAGATGTATGTTTCTGGACACAAAGGACGATTTTTTTTCCCCGTTTCTTTTTGGATCAGCTTTGTTCAAATTCACAACGGACTCACTTTGGTTTCTCAACCTTGTTGCTTCTCTCTGTCATACGCTATGGAGCTCCTCCCGGGTCAAGATCATTGCAACTCTTCTTACCAGAAGCTAGAGCGTCACCATGCCGCGTATTACGCTGTTGTAAGCGGATTGAACGCGCTCGAGACGTATGGATAATATTCAGCTTGGCCGGACCCGGAGTTGCCTTCCTCGATGCCAGAGAACTGCGACGGCTGCAAGTGCGCGTACTTCTTTGCCAGTACGGAGCGAAGCTTCTTGTCCTTCCCAGAGTGAGGCTGCGCAGACCAAAAGCAAGAGAGTCAACGGCATGGACGCGAAGGAGGAAAGGCGCACATCGAAGAGAAATGGAAAGCGTTCTCGTCATCACGTACTCTGTACATCACCACGACAAAGTTGACCGGGAGACCGTAGCGCAGCACAGATTCCACAAACACACGGATCATCTGCACATTGTTATGACACACACGAGAACTGTCAGTTGATCGGTCGAGCACGCGATGATGGTGAGAACAACAACAACAAAAAGGGAAGCAAAAACGCACTTTGATGTGCATCCACGCGATGAACGTCTCGCCGAAATGCGCCTTGCACCATCGGATGAGGCCCGACCAGAGACGATCGACCTCGACTTCCAACTCCACGATCGCTTCCTCATTCGTCGCGTGGGACGTCTGGTCGAACACAAAGTCGCGCACAATGAACTTCTTCTCGCGTGCGCGCGTCTTGAAATCCTCGATGTAGTCGATTACGGTGCCCTGCTCAAATGTGCCCTCCTTGTCGATCCGACCAGGCTGGTACTGGCCCTTGAGCACCGTCACGGTGTACAGCAGCGCATCGCCTTCCTCGAGGATCTTGCGCGACGAGCCAGGCACCACAGGCGAACCGCGCACATTGCCGCGGTTGCCCTTTGGACCGTACTCGGCGATTTGGTCGCCAATCGTGTGGTACTCGTTGAGCCACGTTTCCTCCAGGTTCCTGCACGAGACGTCATAGAGATGGTCAGCGCCAATGACGCACATCGTCGAATGCACACAGCGGACGCGATTACTTTGGGACGACGACAATGAGCGTCTGCAAGTACTCCGTGTTGACGAAATCCGACGGCGACACGATGTCCGGCGTCAAGAGATCGTTCAAGTTGGCGACCATCAAGTTGCCACTGCGCAAATAATGCAGAGCATGGCACGAGCTTAGCGGGAGAAAAAACACAGACGCGTCTTTCAGCATTTCATATCCACGCACCCTTTCTTTCGCTGATGCTGGAGCAGCTGCTGCTTCTTTTCCGTGTAGCGCGTACCCAGTTGCTTCAACTCCTCTTCGATTTTGCCAACCGACTGCCACGCACAAAACAGCACAGATACAAAAGCAAGCTCAGCTTACTGTTGCAAGCCCAAATGTAGGACAATATAACATGCCGCACCGTTTGGATGATGCTGACGATTTCTGGAAGTGGTCTGCGGTGCGGGTGCTTCGCTTCGTCCCAGGAAAAGTAGTTCAAGTAGCGATCCACAGGCACTACGAACACAACACACAAACCCAAGAGGAAAGAGGTGCGTCAGATTATGAGCCACTTGCAGCATCGTAGCGTTATAGGAATCGCGCCTCCATCGACAGTCAGCGCCTGGTCCCCCTTGTTCAGATCATGGAACTGGCGCTCGATCTTCCGCACGACACTCTCGATCACCATGTCGACGCGGTTGAGATCATCACTCAGAGCCTGTAGTCATCAGCATAGCATGCGCACGCGATTGGGAAACATTGGTCATCCGTACGACATACTACCTGCCAGGACTGGCGTCATACACCACGTACCATAAGCGAATCCAACGTGCCAACCAGCAAATCCGTCGGAAGCTCCACGCGGAAACACTCTGTAGTCGGCAACATCTCCCGCCAATCAGCACTTTTTAAGACTTGAATACATATGGGAGCAAGGGGGACGAGAGTGGCGGTCGTTCGTTACCTGCGTAGTCGTGGCGGGTCGACGCGGTTTCCGCCTTGAGCTCCAGGAACGTGGTCTCCGACGAGCGCATGCCCTCGTTCGGCACAGACACCAGCCACACGCTCATGCTGCTGTTATCGCTGCTTCTGCTGCTGCCTGGACGTCGCGTACACGCGCGCTCCTTCTTCCTTCTCTTGAGCTCTTCGCAGGCGCAAAAAAGATCGACTTCACTCTGATCAAAGCGCGAGCGGGGTATCCCAACAGACGCATTAATTAGGTTCGTATCCGGACGATAGTACAGTATGTATACGTTTGGGTCAAATGGGTAAAACCAGTATATTGGGGTATTGGGAGCAAATGCGCAACGGGTCAATTACGGGTCAGTGGGGCTTTCCCTTGAGTTTCCTTTGCGCATTTGATAGGTGGGGGAACACGAGCAGCAAGATGCGTGGTATGTGCGCGCGTGTGCGCGCAGTTTGTGCGTGTATAGGGGGATTATGTGGGCGTGTACTGACGCCATTCAGGAACGTGGGCACGCGCGACTCCTCTTCGTGCTCGTGATGCGTAGGAGCGTCCTCATCGTCGCGGACGCGCGGACGGTCGCCGTCGCGATCCACGTCCACGTAAGCATTTGCGTCTGGCATTCTTCTCTTTTTGGCACGTGGGTAGCTATGATTTTAACGGCTCACATGATGGCGTCTAGGCGGAAGCGTGAGCGCTCGCGCTCTCCATGCCGCGATCGCGAAAGAGTGAAAAGTGCTTCCAGATTGCGCTCTCCGCGTCGAGATCGTGAACGTGAGCGAGAGGCATCAAGATCGTCGCGAAAGTCCCGCGACGACAGAAGCAATAGACGTGATCGCTCGAGTGACCGCGACCGCAAGAAGCACCGCCATTCGAGCACGCACCGAGAGAAACGACGCGCACGCTCGGCTTCCTCTGCTTCTTCGTCTGCAAGCGACTCGGAGTCATCTAGCGACAGCAGCAGCGATTCATCAAGTGAAAGCGACGACGACCGAAAAAAGCGATCGAAGCGACGATCCAAGTCATCGTCCAAGAAGCGCAAGAAGTCAAAAGACAAGAAGAAGCACGACAAGAAGAAAGACTCGCGTAAGAAGAAGAAGAGGAAGCAGAGTCGTGACGACGGGGCGTCCTCGGATTCCGACTCGGACACGTTGCGCAGCGCGATCTCGGGCAAGAAGATCAAGCGCCAGATCAGCCGAACGGCCACGGACCTGCAGCACGAGAAGAATCGCCAGCAGCTCTTGCAGTTCTACAACGGCATGTACGACTAAGGCGGGCGAAACGCACTGCTGTCTACGTGTAGAGCGGAATAGGGAAGGATGTCAGAAGAAAAGCAAAGCAAGGCAAAGCTTCTTGCACAGGTTAGTAAAACTGGTTGGCGACTACCCCACTGCCTAAAACGCTAGTCTTTGTATGCATTGAGTCCAAAGGTGAGCACTTTGTCCTGGATGTCGGTGCGGTCGATCGGGCATGATTCCATGCGAAGCGCACAGCCACTGCAGAGCACCTAGTGGCGGCATGGGAGCAGCACGACGGACGCGGGCTTGGCGAAGCACACGACGCAGAGAGTGTCCTCGTGTTTTTGGGCAATGGCTGCTTTGTAGTTTGCGCGAATCGCCGCGCGGACGCTGTCCATGGTCTTGGACAGTGAAAGCTCCAGCTGCTCCAGTTCGTCAATGCTCTGTGTTTCAAGAGCACCTGACTCGCCATTGAGCTTGGCATTTGCATGCTGTAGCTCGCTGTTGTCGTTTTTGAGTTGTTCGATTTCGGCTTTCAGCTGCTCCTGATGCTCGAGATTCAACTTTTCTCGGTTCTTCGCGAGCACCAAACCACTCTCAAGGCGGCGCAACTTGAACAAGTCTCGTTGGTGACGGTACTCGTTGCTGGAAAGCAACGAGTCAACATTCATGAGCTTCAGCGACATGCGCTCGAGGTCCTGCGACTTGGCCTTGAGCTGATTCGTGACGTCCATACTGCATTCCAGAGCGCTGCGGAAGCGAGACTCGCGGTCGTCTACGGTATCATTGCCGTGCACTTGGCCAAAACAGACTTGCGTGGCTTGGTCCTGCGTGAACGCCGTCAGTGGTGTGAATGACGGACACTCATATTCATCGTCGAGACGCAAGCGTCGGGACGGCATCTCGGCACGAAGGCGCGCAGAAAGCCGATTTCACCGTGCGTTTGCGCGAAAGAGGCATCGGTCCATCGCCGTTTACCGAAGATGAACTCGCTGCGACGCACATTCCCCGCGATTTCTTAAATGGTCTGCGGTCGCGGTGCTCGGGAGGCAGCAACGACAGCGAGAAGTCTCGTGAAAAGGTTGAGTTGGCGAACTCTCGCTGCTTCTGGAGAACTTGTCTTGCAGCAATGGCCCGATGTTGATGTCATCGAGCGAAATGCCGAAGTCGTAGTCCTTATTGTCAGCAGCAGCGATAGCGACACATTCCGAGCCTGAGCTGATCTCCATCTCTGGTTCCGGCTCAATCTCCGTGAAGCGAACGGTAGGTTCATGGAACCCAAACTCTTCATCGTCACTGACATGGCACCAGTCGTCTTCCATTGTGTTGAGAGGCGAGGGAGGAACTTGATGCGACTGCCTTGGAGCGTGCGTTAGACGGAGAATGCGGGAATGAGGAGAAACCACGCGAGTCCCAAGAGTCCGCAGAGGAGCCGCTTCTCCCTTTGCGTATCATTGCTCACATGTTTGCGTCAATCGCGTCCGCCGTCTATTCTCTAGCGCCAAGAGAATCCATCCCGCTGACATCATCTGGCGCAGAGATCCGCATCTCCAGTTGGTACTGAAGAGCTCATGGACTGTTCAGTATCCTTGAAATTGATCTGTTGGCTCTTTGTTTTTCCTCCATATGATGCCAGGCAGATGGCAGACGCAGACATGGAAGTGAAGCGCATTTTCAAAGGGAAAACGACTCGGATCGCGACGCGCGCGATGGGGGAAAAGCATCACGTGATTGTGCGCCCAGCAGTTGGCTCCATTGAGGTACGACTTCAACTCTATCCAAGACAAAATAGCGTCTATTTGAGTCATCACGTGCGCTTTTGAAAAAAATAGCGCTCGTAGCACATGCAAGTCGTAAATTATGGAAATGCGATGGAGTGTTCGTGCTCGTGCACGGCTTCGATGACCATGCGGTTGAAATCTGCCGGGTTGTCCATGAAGACCTGGTGGCCCGCGAGCGGCACGAGGCGGAAGACCGCGTAGTGGGTTTTCTCGAGGCTGCGCACAACGGCCTCGCCATATTGGGCGTTCATCCAGTCCGAGCCGCCGCCGTACATGATGGTCAGCGGGACTTTGATCGTGGCAGGGGTGAGTAGCCTCGAGAGTGGCGTTCGTCTTGCGCTTGCGCCCTACAAGATGAACGAGCATGGACAACTTCAGGTCAATTTGGATAATTGCATGAGGCGTGTCCACAAACCACTGCAGTTCTTACCGGGTGCAGGTCCGTGTACAGCGCCATCTCGCCGGACTTCTTGAGCGCCCAGTTGTGGTAGCAGTAGAGCGTGATCTGGTCAAAGTCCAACTCGCCCGAGCGGATGATGTTGGACGGCGGTGTCCACGCGATGCGGCGTCGCATCACCCACTGCACGAGCTTGAGACCAAATGGGCCAGCAAAGCGAATCACACTCTGTACGGAAGAAAGTGCCGGATCAGGCATATTGCCAGTCATGAAGAGCATTTTGTGAATAAAGTGCGAGCTTTCGGTGCTTACCATTGGCGTGATCTGGTGCTTGGCGATGAATTTCCAGAATCCGCCGAGCTCTTCGTCTTTGGTGTCACTTCCATTGACGCCTGCGGGGGATACGAGGATCAGGTGCTCGATGTGATGCGAGTATTTGGTCGCGTAGTACGTTGAGTACATGGCCTAAGGGGATACAAATAGCAGACACGCTAGCTGCAGTGAGCACAAAGTCGGAATGAAGTGGTCATATCCTGCTCGTAATGGCATACCCCCATGGAATGTGCACACAGGATGAAGCGGTCCAACTGCAGAACAAGTGATGGCGAGCGAGTGTAATGAGTCATGGTGGCCAGCAAGGTAGAGGCAAAAGCAAAGTATGTGGGCGAACGTACTTGGATCTCTCTTCTCCATTGCTCCAGCGACTCGACAAAGAAGTTATCGATCTCGTAGTCCTGTGAGCAAGCATTGAGCACCAGTATGAGCTTCAAAACGTGCGCTCAGCATTCATGGACACGTTCGGTGGTTCATACCGTCTTAGCGTTGAAGGTTGGACGAACTGAGCGACCGATGCCTCTCCACTCCACCGCATACTATTTATCCAGTCGAAAGAAACAGAGTAAGTTTACGACCTATTGTGCCATGTCGGACTTCAGCTGTTCACGCACCACATTGAACGATTTCGCGAGCGCTTGGAGGTTCTACAGCGCCACGTGGAATAAAAAGACAGCAAGTAGCGTTAGCCTCTAATCGGCAATCGTCCCCGAAAGGCAGATAGATACACACAGCCTACCGCAGCCCAGAAGGCGTTCCCAGCCATGTAGCCGTGCACCAGCACGATGTTGCGCGGCGGGAGCTGCTTGTTGTCGCCACAGTAGGGGACATGCACGGTCCCGAGCCCCGCGACTTTTTTCAGGTTCACTTCGGTCATGACGTACTTGCGGTAGATCTTCGCTTCGACGTCCTCCAGCACGTCGTCACTGGCTGGGAGCCACAGCCGCAAGTTGCAGACCAACAGCCACGCAGAGAACACGCAGCATTCGACTGCTAGCGTAATCACGAGCTTCTTCTCCGTCGAGCCGTCCTCCAAGTCCAGCAGCGACACGCGCACGATGGCGTAGACCGTCAGCGCGAGCCAAATGCCCACTTGAGCCCACTTGCTTTTCGCGGTCAAGACACTCAGCATTGCTCCAGCAGTGAGCACCAGCGGCCAGTCCAGGAGGTGCGTGGGCGTGCTCGGGATCGTTAGGTACAGCGTCCACACGAGGAGCACGGTGACCGCCGCGATGAGCTTGCCTGAAAGCGTCAGCAGCAGCCCCACGAGCCACCAGAGCAGCAGCAGCAGCAGCACGAAGGGCGCGAGCAGCAGAAGCAGCACGCGCGTGAAGCCACTCCGGATCCACGCCGGCGGGCCCGGCGGCCTGATCTCTTCTTCATCCGTGGCCGAGTTCCGCATCGCTGCTTCCTGCTCTAATCGATTGTGAGCTGCTTCTTCTCAGCATCTTCAGCTTAGTCGGGGATTAGTATATATATTTATGATAGCATGGAAATGTCACTGATTCGAGGTAACCCAGGCGTATATAGCGTAATCTTGTAACGGATAGTTTGTCGAGATGACTCTGATCCGCAGTTTCGTAATGTAAGTGCTTTGGCATCAAACGACCTTCTCGCAACATGAACCCGCTTCAAGTGACATCAAACGACATTCGGGCGACTTCACTTGGCATTTTGGCATCAATCGTGTTACTGTCTCACAGTAAAACCTGACTAAGACACCGCGATCCAAACTGAATACTTCAGCTTGTCGTGAATGCTGGCTTTTTCATCACTAACTAGTGGTACGTTTTTGAGCAACTTTATTTATTTATAAAATGCGGCAACAAAGTCAGTTGCACCGCGGCGCCTAGGAAAGGTCGTACGGTACTGTACTTCAGTTTTGCTGTCAGCACATCGCAAGTGCTGGTTGGCTGGATATCCAGGATCAACAAGAGCGGCAAGCCATTTTCATTTTCTCAGCTGTCGTACGCGCTCAGTGCCACCGTCAATTACGATTATGGTGCAAGGATTTATTTACGGATGCCCACGTACGGGATGCAGTGAGCAACCCCCAATTTATTTACGGCGTCCTCGTTGAAGTTGCCTGCAAGTGCGCGTCATGCTCCTGTACGGCCTGCAGCAGCGCGGGGTTGTCCATAAACACTTGGTGGCCCGCGAACAGCATGCGCCGGAACGCGGCGTACTGCGTCTTCCCGAGCTGGCGTACGACGGCCTCGCCGTGCTCGTGGTTCATCCAGTCCACGCCCGCTGCGCCGTACAGGAACGTCACGGGCACGCGCACTTTCCCTAGCACGAGCAGATCGCTCAGCGGCGTGGTGCGCGCGCTCGCTCCCTGTAGTCGCCATTCGCAGGTCATTGTGTGCATTGCGTCGGCTGTGTGATTACGTGCAAGGCAAAGAGAGCGAAAGGCGCATACTGGATGCAGGTGCGTGTGGTACGCGGTGTCGCCTGACGCCTTTAGTGCCCAGTTATGGTAGCAGTAGAGCGCAAAGCGCTGCAGATCCAGCTCTCCCGTGCGCACGACGTTCGCAGGGGGCGTCTTCGCGACCCGCTGTCGCACGAGCCAATGCGCGAGACGCGGGCCGACGGGTCCTGCGAAGCGCACTAGCGACTGTGCAAAGGCATTAGCAAATGGTGATGGGCCACTCGGGATAATGTCAAAAACTGGCGTTATTTGGAATTTTGCGACGAAATTTACTTATCGTGACAAAATCTGGCGTGATTAAAAAAAAGTTTTGCCAACTCCCGATATGTTTTAAATCACTCCATATTCTGGCATTGATAATATCAAACATCTGTCAGATAGCGGGCCCCGTTCTGCTGTAAACAACGCGTCAGTACTAATAGGTGCCTCTTCCCAGTCTCCAAACAGATCCGACCTTCAACAACACTCTCTATTAATGGTAGAGAATCTGCCGACGGCAGCTAACGGCAGTGACCTCGAAGAGCTGGCAAATGCATGACACGGATTTAAGACCCGAGACCGATAACAAGGCAGACACTCGTTTTGCGTGTTCTAACCGCTGACGTCTAGTATGACAGTAACAGTAGCTTGAGCGACGGGCAGGACGTGAGCATCATTGAGTGGTGAGTGTAAGGAGGCTTGTGTAGGAGAGGGTAAATTGAGAAGTGAGATTGAGAAAACTGTTTAACAAAAACTCAACTACTTCGTCGCTAGTCCTTGGTCCC
>JAADVP010000963.1:0-12589 GCA_023335675.1 Globisporangium solare
CCCCCCCCCCCCACGAGAAGTCGCGCTGCATGCGCTGCTTGGTGATGAGGAACCAGAGCACTCTCAGCGCGTCTGCAGGCCGCGGCTTGTCCACGAGCACCACGGACGAGTCCTGTTCATGGCACGCCTCGCCAGCATATGCGAACGATTTCCGCAGAGACCCGGACGGAGCTGGGCCGCTCAGATTGAACGTCGCATAATCAAAGGTATCGATCCAGTGCTTGGGGTAGTTGGTCTCGGGACACCCAGGAGCAGGTGCATTGAAAAAGCTCTTCTGGTTGATCGCGCGGTCATAGAAAAACGCCATGCCTGTGGCGACATACCCGGGCAACGCGCGAACGTTTGCTGGATCCTGCATCGGGATGACGTCGGCATCAAGAAGAATCACTTCATGGACCGTCGTGTGCACCAGCGCAAGCGGCTTGACCCACCAGTTGCGGAACTTCTTCGCGAGCGCCGGCGTCATCGCACCACTGTTAATGTAGTGCGTGCACACGCCGACGATCTCAATGCGTGTGCCGTTCATGAGCAGCGCCTCCCGAGACTCGTGTGAGAGCTCGTCTGGGAAGCAGTGATAGACTTGGATGAGCTCTGTGTTGCCGAGACAGCGGAGATCGCGGATGAGGGATAGTCCCAGAGCCAAAATCCCGTCATGAAGACAAATAACCACGTCTCTCTTGCGCGGCGTCATGACGTCGAAGTCGCCACGACGAGTGCGAAGTGTCCCGGGAGACATGGACCTACCAAGAGGTGAAGGCTTTGGCTCCTCGAATGCAGTTGCTGTGGAAGCTGCATAGCGCGTGCGTTGCATCGTGTGGCTGGGTTCTGGATGCTTGTCATAGGCACTATCAGGAGAGGTGGGCACAGTACCGCGCTGATCCTCCACCACTGTTAGCGTGCCGTGGTGTATGCCGGTAGCGACTGGCAAGCTATCGGAAGAGTTGATGATGGGGTGCTCTGAAGGTGCTTGGCTCGTTGCTGTTGGCTCTACATGGTTGTCGATACGGTCATGATGCGTGGGGTGGTCCTTGGCGTTCGCGTTGACTTGGGTGTGCGCTGCGTTGGCGGAATTGGTCGCTGTATTGTCTGAGGCGACGTGGTTCCTTGTCGCGAGCAGCTGGAGGCTGGCCTGCGTATGAGAGACTCTGTCATTATTGCTGCCCTCGACCAGCTGAAGCATCGACGAAACAGATGCAACTGCCATCACCGACAGCGCGAGACCGCACAAGATTGTAAGCATCACCAGTCCGTATTTCTGCTGCGCATGACGCACACGACTTTCGTGCTTTGCGCCACGAGCACGAGCTTGGTGCTCTGCTAGGACTACTCGCGAATTCAGTGCAGATGCGTCGAGTGCTGGCGCCACTGCGTTTTGGCACGGTCGTGGTGTAATGCGCATCGGAAGCCGTCCCTATTGCCTCACAGAATGCGGGATGAATGGGTGCCGAAGCAGGAACGCCGATTGCAGAGTGGTATGCTCTGCAATTGGCATTCCTGCTTCGGCAGAGATCAAAAAGAGCGGGTCGAAGAGGGAGGAGGAGAAAGATCGCTGGGATCGGCCTATGATACGTCGGTTTCGCACTAAAAATGCGCGTTGATGACCCTTTTTTCTTTAATCTGTGCGTGGCTATGAAGATCGATGCATAATAGCTCGGTTCATATCGTCATGGGGAGGATGGATACCAATCTAAAACACTTCGAATTTGGGTGGCCATTGTCTTGTCAAGAATAGCTCCAGGCAAAGTTTTCAAATAAAGTATCTTTTGACGGCGATCAGTCCCGTGCGACGTGTGACAAGGTCCGGATTAAGGGACTTTCTTCTCTGATGCAATCAACTCTGTAATTTAATTAAACATCTAAGTATCGGCTCCTTTCGTGGCGCTACTGTGTAAATGCATGAGTTGCAATAGTTGATATACTGGAAAGAAGGGCGAGCGTCCAAAGATACTCTACCAAGCGTGCCCGTTCGCGGCATTTAGAGAAGAAACTCTGAAATCTCTGGCTGACTCTGCATCGAGGCTGCGCAAAGCGATGGTGAAGAAGGTGTCGGCATCCAGGACGCGCCGCCGCAGCCTCCGCGTCGCGCTGTGGCTCATGGCCTCGCTCGTCCTTGGCTGCTCGCTCTCGAGCCTCGTGCTCTTCCGCAACCACCTCGACCACAGTCTCCGCGAGATGCCTCTGAGCAACAACACCCAGTTCTCCTACTTCGACCGCGCGCAGGAACAGTTTACCCACTTTGCGCACTTTCGCGCGCATACAGCCGTCCTGCCAAACCACGAGCCACAAGAACCGGAGCATCTCGACACGGTGCGAGTGCCAGTAACAGCGAATGCTACGCGTTCTTCCGACAACACCACAGATCTCAACGAAGCCGCGCTGAAGGGTACCGGCATCGTCCTCTGTCTACACGACGGCATCCTTGCCATGGGAGTGTCGTCGATCAAAGAGTTGCGGTGCCTTGGCAACCAGGAGCCTATCCAAGTCTACCACTGCCTCCCGAGCGAATTGTCGCAGCGATCGCGGGAGCTGCTCGCAAAAGCCGATGCGAATGTGAAGATTATCGATGTGTGCTCCGAACTCACCGACCGCAAAATACTGACGCAGAAAGCCGCCGAGACCTTCCAAAGCTACTGGACCAAGCCGCTCGTGCTGCACCACACGACGTTCACGCACGTGCTCGTGCTTGACGCCGACATTCTGTTGATGCAGAACCCAGCTATGATCCGCCAGCTACCTGGGTACACACAAGCGGGGACAGTGCTCTTCTGCGACCGCGTCGTGAACAAGCACAAGTATTTCAACAAGATCATCCAGTTCGAGCGTGGGCGAAAAACGCACCCAAGGTCCAGTACCTGGATATCTGGGTGCAGAGGTTCCCCTACGAACGATTCAACCTCACGGGGTCCAAGCCGTCGGCGCATCTTCAGAGCTCGCTCGCGTACCGTGGCCAGTCGTGCCACGAGCAGGACTCGTCCATGGTCGGAGTCGACAAAGCGCGTGCTGGCAGAGCGCTCGACGTACTCTGGTACATGATCACGGAGAAGCGGTTCAAGTTCCAGTTCTCGTGGGGCGACAAGGAGGTGTTTTGGCTCTCGTGGGAGTTTAGCCACGTACCGTACTTCTTCTCGCCGTGGGGTGTCAGCGCCCTGGAGTCGTCGGTGCAGGACGACTTCGAGAACCACGCGACCACGCTCTGCGGCAACATGGCGCATTACGTTCCAGCGACCACACCCGAGGCCGAGCTGCTGTACGTGAACGGCCGGAGCCTGCTTGAAGCGTACCCAAAGGGCAAGAAGAAGGCGCTGACTCACAAGCGGCTGCAGCACTCGGACGTGTTCAACTTCAGTCCAAAGTACGTCTCGCCGCGAAGGACGCGGCAGCCTCAGCAGCCATCGAAGCAGCACCAGCAGCACCCCGAGTGCCTCGCGGGCGCGGGTGCCACGAAGCTTCCCGACGCGTTCTTCCGGCAGCTGTCCGCGCGGCGCGCGCGCATGTTCGCCATCGCGACCGAGTTCCTCGAGCCGCTCGAGCACTGCAACATATGTAGTTAAAACAATGCCGTGCTGTGCACGGAGAAGCTCTGGATCCTATCTGCAGTTATTGTGTAGATCATTGCACTGTACAATAAAAATGTATTAGACTGATCCCTGCAGGCATTCATGACGGCATCCAGACCCATAGATCTGGCAATCTGATACGGCTCGAGCCGCTCTAGAGTCATAAAATGGCCTTAGGTCTGCATTAAGGGGTCAAAGGTTTTAGATCAATCTACATATGTGAAAGTCCGATACCCGCACTTCGAGTTTTCTCCTTTTTGGAGTTCGATCTCCCTGCCTCTGTCAAAGATTAGCGGGAGTCACCAACACCTTGAAATGATCTCATGCTTCTGATGAGTAGTTGAGCCAATACTCCCAGCGTTATTCGAAAAACTTAAAAAAGCGAACGCAACAAATAAAGCAAATCCTTTTTTTCGGTCATAAGGGTATCTTCAGCACACATTTCTAAAAAGTTTCAAATATTCGTTTTGAGCGCACAATCGAACGATCTCAGTCCAATCCCCGTACAACAACTCTTCGACTCGTCGATCCCTGTGAACTGCAGTTTAGTGTGCTTGTTTATGCTATATCGATGGTCTGACAAAGATTATTATGAGCTACTCACAACACCATGGCTATTATAGAGAAGCATTCCGAAGCGTTTTTATTTTCATTTCGTTAAAACAAATCCATAAATGCAGCGTGCAAGCTAGGAATCGAGATCTTTATGCAGGAGGTGCCACCACCGTGTTAGATGGGCTTTTCGTTACCAAGTCGGGCAACATCGCACCAAGCGAGTTTATAATGTCCCTCGATGTCCCCTTGAACCCCGTGATCTGGTAGTCGGAAGCCGCAGTGAAAGTCGTCGGGTTGCCGGCGGTAACGCCCCCTCCAGAGTTTTGCCCGCACTCGTGACGAACTTGACGTAGCTAATGAATTTCTTGGTACCGGATAGACGGTGCCGACGCCGATGACTAGTGACTTGACATATTCGCCAGGCGCTAGAGCCACTGTAGTCGACGTTCCTTGAGGCCCACCGTGATAGATACCGGGGGTACTTGGATCAGTGAAATTCATACCCAACCCGTACAAAGCAGTCGCGGTACGTCGAACAGTGATCGATTTCACTGCTTGGCCGACGCCAGCAGTCGGTCCATCCGTAAACGCACCAGCCTCGGGCCCACCAAAGACATTACTCCATAACAAGCACTGGCGACTAACAGTGTGGTCGGCAACACAATCCACACCATTCTTCTTCTTCGAAACCGCCACATCCAGCACTGTCGTCTGGTATCTCGTCTCAGGATTGCATCGAATTATGGGCCAATCTGGAACTGCGAGTTCGCAGTTGATGTCACAAAGCTTCGTCACTTCAAGAGGGGGGCACGCCGTGCCGTTGTTCCTTGGATACACTGAGATCAAGAGAGCGCCAAGCTTCAGTCCAGTGGCTTTTGGGCACGTGATGCTGTCCCAGTTCGGCTCGGTGGTCTCAGTTGACATCACAAGCAAACGGATCGGTTGACAACGGTGGACATGTGCTGCCAGTCGGCTTCGAGAGCACTGTACGAGTGTTCACTTGCAGCCCACTTGCCGGAATGCGTGTTCCATTGATCCACTGACTCACGATGCAGTCGGTTGAATCGCACTTTCCTGTCGTCGCGGGACAAGAGCCTCCATACTTTGCTGGCGTGATAATTTGCGCGGTATGAACCTTGTCTTGGCCGATCGCTGTGCACGCAGACCACGGTGAGATGGTCCCATAGACGCACGACACGGGGCCTCATGGCTCGGTTTCATTAAGTTTGCACTGAGTAGGCACGGTCGTGTTCCGCACCCTCATTTGAAATCCAGTAGCGTCGTTGCAAACCCACTTCCCCCACAACGATTCATCGCAGTTGTTGTCAGCACCGATTTGCCCCACCACCACGAAGAGCGCTACGATTGGCAAGAACATCTGCAGCTTTCGCGATGCCATCTTAAAGAGACACTCACTCCGTGTCAAGCTTACCGGGTACCGAATGGAACGTAAGGTGGCCACTTGCTTCTTTGCTGCTGCTCTCTTCGACGCCAAATGCGGACTGAGATCGAATGAGATACCTCCCCTTTGAGCATAGCCACACAAATTCCAACTGCAACGGATCAGTTTCGTATTTTTCAGAGCGTGTTTTGGTCGGTTCAATTTTAGTTCGGATCCGTTACAGGTTTTTGCGTATGGGAAAGAGAAACAGGTCTAAATTTGTTTCTGTATCAAGTGTCAGCTGTGGGTGACGGTTGCAGGAACAAGACCCGCCCTGAGATAATGTATCGGCAAAAGAGCCCCTTCACTAGGGAAGGCTGCACCTCTTAACGAATGAAACTCCTGGGGCCCCGACTGCTCGCGAGCCAAACCCCGAATAAGGCGGATGCCATTGGTTTTACATACGTTACATGTGTAGACCGTCATCTCCAAGTCACCCGGCCAAGAAAGAGGCTCCACGAAGCAGAAACGAACGAATCACTGGGGGTTCCGCCTTACAAATCTCTTCCCAAAGAATGAGGCAATAGATGAGGTCGAGCTCAATCGCATGCACCTTCATGCGCTTGACGTGCACGTTCGTCTTGTGTTTCATCGGCATCCGTGGTACACTGCGTCCTGCATTTGTTGCGCTTTCCTCGCGCGAAATGCCCCAAAAGAGCAACCTAAAGCCGTCTACATAGCACACCCTTCCAAAGCAGATTGCTCAATGTACACAGAGGGAATAAGCTCTCGGAATCGGTCAAGGAAACAGACCAGGAAACCGTAAGCCCGAGATCCCCAATGGAGCGCGATCTTGCACTCTGAATCCAATATGGCGCTTGCTGTCAGTCCACGCACGCGCGCCGCGTGTTTCGCGATCCTTTGAAGTGTCGACGGTGCCTGCTGCGAAGAGGTGCTTTGCTCTCGACAAAAAGATGCTTGAATATGAATATGAATATATAATTACTCGTAGTTACATTACTTGTAATTATTAATACTTGTAGCAGGAAAAAGATGGACAGCTGAAGGACAAAGGTTTTCCGTACTGTGATTGGTTAAAAAGCATTTTGGCGCTGTCAAAATTAATCGTATTATTTGATACTCTCTATAATTATATAGTACCGTCGTTTGACATACAAAAAGTATATTAAGCATCCTTTATAACTCTATATTGACGCCCTTTACGGCTGGTAGTGCTCTGTCAGGAGCACTACCAGTATAATAAAAATAGAGAGACTGTATCCATGCTGAACACTTGTTTTTCATCCAATTAAAGTCAATATTGTATTCGATTGGCTATAATGTTGCTGCGAGGTGCTGCGTGGCTGGCGTCATAAGCAAGAAGCCGAGATGTTGGGAATGCGCTCGGCCGCCGTGCGCCGCGCCGCGCACGCCGCGCAGGCGGCGCGTCCTCCGCCTCTCGTGGCGTGTCCGCGCGATGTGGACGCAGACGCCCACGTGCTCGCGCGCCGCTTCTCCAAGCTCGCGGTGGACAGAGGGATGACGAAGAAGCAGCAGGACTCGTGCTACAGCCGCATCGCCGCGAAACTCGGCAAGACGGCGCTGCAGCTGTCGATGGAGGCGATCGACCGCACGGTCGTGTACCTTGAGGGCCTTGGACTCAGCCAGCGGCTCGCGCTCTCGGCCGTCGCCATGCACCCCATGGTGCGCTTTTGTGCTTCTTCTGTTTGCATGTTGGTCGCGTTGCTGCTGCCACTAATTTGGACGCATCTGTGCATTCGTTTCTTCCAGATGAGCTGCTATTTGCCGTCGACGATGGATGAAAAAGTAACTCGATGCGCTACGAAATGCTAAAAAGAACGGGCACGCTGGTGACTGCGTGTGAGTTCTAATGCGCGTGCTTGTTTATCTTTGCGGTGACACTTAGGTGGACTGGCTCCGTGCGAACGGCGTGACGGGGCCGCTTCTGCTGCGCGCGATCTCGCGCCACCCAAACATCCTGGGCGTGCGCGAGGAAGCGCTGTCCGAGGTGAAAGAGTGGTACATTTTGCAGGGCGTCCTGCCAGCCAAGGTGCGCACATTCATCCACTGCGTGGGCAAATTCGGAGTATGTGGCTAACGCAATGGATCGTGCTTTTCCCGTAGATCCCGTTCATGATCTCCGTGTTCCCGCAAGTGGTGTCCACGAGCATCCACGAGAACCTCGAGCCGAAGCGGCAGTTCTTGATGGAGCAGGGGCTCAGTCAGCAGCAGATCGTGAGCGTGCTGCAGCGGTCGCCGCAGTTCATGTCGCTCAGCCTTGACCGTCTCGAGATGAAGATCAAGTACCTGAAGAAGCTCGGGCTCTCGTCCGACGTGATCACAAAGGTGGTCGCGAACACCCCCGAGACGCTCGGGCTCTCGATCGAGTCGATTGACGCCAAGCTGCATGTGCTCACGGAGATCTTGGGGACCAAGGAAGCAGCAGCAGACGCGTGGAGCTCCAACCCGCGCGTGATCATGTACAACTCGGAGCAGCTCAAGCGCGCGTACAAGTTCCTGATCTCGGTCGTCGGCGTGCCGCACGAGCGTGTGACCAAGAATATCGCGCTGCTCATGCGCAACGTGGACCGCATCACGCGGCCGCGCTTCGAGTTCCTCATGGACGAGCAGCTTATAGACCGCACGGACGTCGCGGAGAAAGTGTTTTGGATCGTCTGCTCCGACCACGCGTTCACCGAGCGCTTCCCGACGTACGAAGGCAGCAGCATGCGTCGCGAGAGAAGCGCCAAGGAGCGCGCCACAGCGCTGTAAGTTTCTGTACCTGAATCATGCGGAGCGCTTGATTTCTCGCGCTCCATTTTGCCAATGAACTCGTGACATTGATTTTTTTTCACGCATGAGGAAATTCTTCCAACCCAAACGCCTCATCGTCACTGCTCACTCTTCCTGTTTTACTTTTTCGAACTTTATTGGCCCAATGTGCGAGCTTCACATAGTGTTTTTAAGCACGCAAGCAGTCGCGCGCACGGTTCATGGTCACGTGTCGTTCTCTACGATCGCCGTTGATCGACAAGACCGCACAATCTCAAGCGTCCATATTGGCGACGCAGCCATGAACATTTTTAACACCTGCTCTAGGCATCACTATCGACTCTGTCTCAATTCACGGATCTATACAAATATGAATGCTCAACAATCAAATGGAAGTGAGTGCAAACAAACAGATAGTACTATACAATACAAAAATATTAATTTTTCAACAGCAGCGCCTTGGACAGGGTTTACTCTTTTCTGCACCTAAATCAGATGCCGTTGCCATCTCTTAAGTTCGCTTTTTGCAACCCCAGCTGTCGGAGAAGCGCACTTAGCTCACGTCCACCTGTCGTTTAGTCGGACGGGTCGTCCTCGGGATGATGCTCGCGGCACGCTCGCGTGGGTTTGCGGTGATGCCGAGAGAGCGACAGCCTGAAAACGAGAAAACGGGGCTGCACGCACTCACTCTCGCTCAGGCGGGCAGGCGCTCCTCATTCCTGAAGATCCGCGACCACCGACACGAGAGGGACCAGTATGACGTCCGCCAGCAGTCCACCAGCAGCTCCGCCGGCCCCGCGGAAAGCGATGCTCTGGGTGCTCGCGTGCCTCTGCTGCGTCGTCGTGGGCTCCGTCGTGTCGTTCTCGAGCGCAGACTACATGCCACAAATCGTGCAGCGCGTGACGTGGTTTGGCGCGCGAGACAACGTCCAACTGATGCAGATCGCGCCGTCCGAGAGCCTTCGCACCAGCAATTCCACGAACAGCAGCAGCGACAGCGAAAGTGGGAGTGCGGCTGCTGCTATCAAAGCGAACGTCTCGGTACCCGCGAATGCGACGGCAGCTGCGCCGGAACGCGACACTTTGGCTGGCGTTCAAGCAGAAGTCAACTCAAGTCGGTACGAGCGTGGCGTGATCATGAGCTTGCACAACGGGATCGCGTCCATGGGCGCGTCGCTGATCCGCGAGCTGCGGTGTCTCGGCAACACGGAGCTCATCCAAGTGTACCACTGCTTCCCCGACGAGCTCTCAGACGAGACCCGCGCGCTGTTGACGCGGAACGACGCGATGGTCGAGATCATCGACGTGTGCACCGAGCTGCTCGCGCGCGACGACGTGTTTGCCGGCGACGAGAAACTCGCGCGGACGTTCCAGAGCTACTGGCTCAAGCCGCTGGCGCTGTACCACACGAAGCTGCAGCACGTGCTCTTGCTGGACGCCGACGCGATCCTGATGCGCGACCCCGCGGCGCTGCGCGAAATGAGCGGCTACAACCGCACGGGCACCGTGTTTTTCTACGACCGCGCGTACTCGATGTTCCGGTTCCTGAACTCCATGTCCCACGGCACGCAGTTGCTCAAGTACTTGCTCCAGCGCTTTGACTATGCGAAATTCGGCCTGAAGGGTCCGCGCCCGTCGCAGCAGCTCCGAGACTCGCTCGCGTACCGCGGGCTCACGGCCCACGAGATGGACTCGTCCATGGTGCTGATCGACAAGCGTCGCATGCACAAGGCGCTCGACATCCTCAAGTACCTGATCGTGCACGTGCGCTTCAAGATCAAGTTCTCGTGGGGCGACAAGGAGGCGTTCTGGCTCGCGTACGAGCTCGCGCAGCAGTCGTATTTCTTCTCGCCCTGGGGCCTGAGTCTGCTCGACTCGGTGCCGAACGGCGACCTGGCCAAGCACGCCGACACGCTCTGCGGCTCCATGGCGCACTACGTGCCCACGGAGAACAGCACGAGCGCACCTGAGCTGCTGTACGTGAACGGCAAGGCGCTGCTCGAGCCGTTCCCGCTCGGATTCAACAAGACCCTGGCCTTCGACAAGAAGTCGCGCTTGTTCAACCTCAACCCGACGCGCGTCACGCTGCGGTACCTCCGCAGCGAGCTGATCAACAAGCCGCACAAGCGCCCCAAGTCGTTCGAGTGCATGGGCAAACTCGGGAACGCGCCGCTTCCGCGCGTGTTCTTCCAGCGGCTGCTGCAGCGCCGCATGCACTACTTCGCCGCGGCGACCAAGTTTTACGAAGGACTCGACACCTGCCAGTCGTGAGCGCAAAGGCAGCTGAGTTTGCAGGAACGCGTCCCACGTGACAATGCTGTGACACACACTCGCAGCAGCGTGGCGTGCGAGCAATAATGCGTGGGCACCGGAACCCAAAGACCGGCCGCTTGCTGACATGCGACACGGTCATGTCCCCCCACGCCTTGCCGCAGACAAGGTGGAACAAGAAACAAGTGCTTGCCGATTCGAGTGGCGCGACTGCGGCCTCTTGGGCGCCAACGCGAGGGATTTCATTGCAAGCAGCAAGCTGCCGAGTGCAAGCAAACGAATATGCAAGAAGAACGTACTGCTTTGCGAGGAAATACGGATCCAGCAAAGTGTGTGTGTGCGAGTTTCTTCCCCTTATATATTTTAACGACTAAAAAAAGAGCACGGGGCGCAAAAAAGTGAGAATGCAAATGCGGATCAAAATTATCGAGACGCGAAAGCAAAGATACACACGCGTGCATATACAAACCGCGCGCGCTGCGGCTGCAACTGCAATCGTCGCACAATCGCTGTTTGCACGCAAGAAAGACGCTGCCGCAGCACGAACCCATTGCAGCCGCTCGCTGCTCCGCTGAGCCTGCTCACTACGTTCCCTCCGTCTCGTTCGTTCCCATCCGCTCGTTTGTTGTTGTTTGTTGTTGCTTGATGACTTGTTTGTTGGTTTGACGATCGCTTCTTGCTCATGGACACACACATTTTTCCACATACACTCGGCGCGCGAGTGTTTCTTCTTCGCTCAGTGCTTCCTTTTATTCGCACGCGATGGCCGGGCGGCAGTTGTTTTGCCACAGACGGCGGCGCGCGTACTTGGACGAGCCCTTGCTGGACGCCCAGGGCCCCGTGAAGGAGCTCGCGTACATCCAGCCGTGCTCGTCGCCCTTGCGCGTCGAGTAGGCCCAGCCCTGGCCCTCGAGGCCGTCGGGCACCTCGGGCGCCACGTCCTCGAACGTGTTGGACGACACCTTCTGGTCAAACGTGGACCAGTGGCGGCGCTCGTGGTTGTTGGCGGGCGCCCACTGGCCGCCCTCCCAGATCTCGTTTTCCCAAATGTGCAGCGTCTTCTGGCCCTCGTCCTCGACCTTCAGGCACACCTCGAGCTCGATCGTGCTGTCCGTGCGCTGGTTCTCGAGCTCGTCGGGCAGGATGAGCGGGAACGTCTCGACGACTGGGTTGTTCGCGTGCTTGACGAAGCGCGCGACGGGCAGCGACAGGTAGCCGATGAGGTCGTCCGAGCTCAGCGCATCGTGGTCCACGACCTGGATGTGCAGGTTCTGCGCGTCCACGTCGTACACCTCGAACTCGAAGCGCTCGGCGGGCCGCCACACCGGGTTGAGCTCGTTCTTGAACGTTGACGAGCGCATGAGCTCGTCGCCCACCTGCAGCGTCACGTACGGGTCCGACGAGCGGCCCGCGAAGCCGCTGTCGGCGGCCGCCAGGTCCGTCGCGCGGATCAGCGTCACGTGGAGCTCCGGCATCTGCGTCTATTGGGAGAGAGAAGCGTGCCGCCTGCCGAGCGAAAAGATAAATTAGCGTTGGGCGTCTGGGGGGGGAGGGGGGGGAGCGGCGGCCACGCGCGCGGGCTTCGCTTTAGGGACACGGGAAATCGAAGCGCGGACGGTCTGTGCGCCCGTCATGATTTATTTGCGCGCACGGGATCCTGCTGACGTGCGTCCACGGGCGGGTTTGCAGTTCTTCTGAAAGTAGATTTGATTAGAATAGTTGATTGTTTTCGATTTGGTTTTTCTGTGGAAAGGAGGGGTGTATGAATCCTCAGTATGCATGTAATATAAATATGGAGTTCTGAAAGGTATGGCTGTAATGAGAGGAATCGCTCCTGGGGCTGGCAGTGCGTCTATGCAATAGCGAAGGGAGAAGGGCGACGAACATCAGAGGAGGCCACTAAAGCGAGGGTCTCGCTGTCCCTGGTCAGTTTTGGCAGGTGAACCCAAGTGAGGTTTTTTTAATCATCGAATAAAACCTCACGGCGCGTACGTATCCATCCAGGTGGGTACGGTGGGGGGGGGGGGGGGGG
>JAADVP010000964.1:0-12583 GCA_023335675.1 Globisporangium solare
CAAGTGTGTTTCCATGTACCCAGGCATGTCTGAGAACATGGAAGCTGTGCCCAGCATGCGTATCCTGTGTTCCCAGACACGTCTGAGAACATGGAAGCTGTACCCAGTCTCTGCTTCTATTTCTAGAAGCACGGATGCAGAGCAGTTGCTAAGGTGCGCTGGCATACAGTCATTGATTGGCAAGCATGCCAGCAACCTCAGCTCATGACAGAGGGAGCTGGTTTTCGATGAAGATGACCATCTGCGCATGCTCTGACGGTGATCCCACGTCTCGTCTCTTTTGCTCCGCGGGATGCGGTCGTATGACGCACCAGCTGGAATAATGCGTGTGGATGTGTCACACAATGCAAATATTCGAAGGTGGTAAGTCTAAGATAAAACAGTCAGTCTATGCAGGTATCAAGAACCAGCTTAAGGGCAGTATTCACATATGCAATGCAGCGCATTTTCTGTCTAGGCTTCTGAGCATGAGCTCTTACTCCGGTGGCGACATCAAGCCGTAGATTGGCTAGGTCGTGCAAACTCCACCCTCGTGTTCGATGCATGCACTTGCCATCGTCATCATCATCGCCCTCCTCAAAAACATCAGCAGCGGTGTTCTCACTCCCCTCATCGCGCTCGATAGCGCGGCAGTAATCTCCATGACGTCGTCATAGTTTACGTACTTGGGCGCCGTACTCCCAACTTGTAGCTGCTGCTTTGGCACCCATACAACTTCATCACGTCGATGTTAGGGCTCCCTCTACTCCCTCAAACCTGGAAAACTGGAAGCGAGGCTGCTGAACAGCCTGCGGCTGAGGGTATCGCTATCTTAGAATTTAAAACTAACAGCTTTATCTCGCCCTCGATAATGACCAATTAAGCAGCCTTAATGAACCCTTTACGCTCTAAAGGTGGATTCTACGCTTTCGGTTATGTCAGATGGCCTCGGATGCACACCTACGCCTTCCTGAGTGGCTGATAAAAAAAAATCTTCTGCTCCAGCCTGCCCACATGCATTTGATAGAATTCGGTTAATTACCTTTGCAGTCACGATTTGATATTGCAATTCGTGATTGGTACTACCACTCGTATCTCAACGACTTGCATTTACATTTTAAAAAAAACGTCGCTTATGCGTTACGATCGCACATAGCGCAAACATTCTAGCGAGCATTTTGCTTTGGCCTGCCCACTGTGAATTATAATGCACATATTTTTACGCTTAAGTGCGAATTTCATTAACGAATGTTTAGGCCAGCCTCTGCAGCTCACTCCATGCAATGCCGTTGCGTGGCAAGCAAGTCGCGCTGTCTCGATGACCTGCTGACGTTGTTGGCAACTGGTCTTAGTCAATGTTGCCGACGTTACGCTGGTGGTGCTTGATCCACAAGAGCATTGCCTCCTACAATGGCTCGATGCACGTACACCCCGGTGCAAGTGTCGCTGTACCACTGATAGATATTTGATGAAGAAGTCGGGACGTTTAAGCTAGGGGCTTTGTATAACTGTCGTAAAGACATTAGGCCGGCAGTCCCAGCGGAAGACTGCTGGTCGTGACTTACCGTCCACACCCGTCGGCGATGTATTGCAGTTCATGTTGAAGATCAAGTGCATGTTGGCCCATGTGGAAAGACTACATGAGGCACTGACCATGAGTTCTAGGGACTCGTAGGAGACAAGCAAGAAAAAAAGCAGATAAAGAGGCCGAATACAGATCACTTTCGAATTCACTCTCAGCTACGCAAGACCTTGGCAAAGGCATAAACTGTAGTGGTCCCAAGAGTTCCTTTTTCACAGTACTGCATGTACCATGAAGCTCACACTGTCCTCTTTTACGGTACAAAAGGATTACACTTACTTTAGGTAACGTCCAGGAGTACTGGTTTTGGCGTCTGATGTTTCAGTGGGAACTGATTTTGATTGCTGTAAACGGTGTAGCTTGTATTTTTATCATATAAGCCATGATAAATTTCCATTCAACTAAGAAACCCGTCGTTATAAACCATCATCAATTTAGAAACCTGAATTTTATAAACCATGACAAGTTTCCATGCACTATGCGTACCCATTCCGCGCCTATTTCTGTAAATACGGCACTTCGATTCGTCGCTTCGCGAATTATTTTTTATTTGGTCGTGCAGCGTAATCTGCCCCAAGAGCCTCCATTTGCACTCGCTACTTGAAGGCGAAATGGACGCGGCGATGGAGGCGCGCGCGGCGGCGCTGCTGCGGGACGCGACGGCGCGCTGGCTCGTGAAGGAGGAGCTCGTGTTCCTGCTGCTGCACTTCGCGCGGCTGCGGCTGCCGACCCACCGCTCGCTGCAGATCCGGCCTCCGAGTATGTGTCGGTTGCCGAGCGACGGCGTCCATAGTGTGGTCGTGTTAATGTGTGCATGTGTGCGTGTGTTACTTTTTGGATGCGCTGTTTGGACGATCTGGGTAGGCGGGTGTTTGCTCTTGTACGACACGACGGCGGTCCCGGATTACAAGAAAGACGGGTGGCGGTGGCAGAAGCGGAAGGACCATTCTGGGAGGGTACGTATGGGTTTGCTGGCTCGGACGGTGGAAGCGCGACTGCGGCGTTGATGGACTTGTATAATGAACTGCAACGCAGGTACGAGAAGATCGCGCGAAGTTGCCAATCAACCGCCAAGTGATCGTGCTGGGCACCTACGTGCATTCGTCCGAGATTGCGGTACTTTGCATTGCTGGGATCGTGCGATTTAGAAAGTGGATATGCTGGGTAAACATGATCTGATTTGTTGCGGTTTTGTGTACTGCTGGTTTGCAGACGTTTCATCGACGAAGTTATACGCTGCGAGATTCGGACCAGCATGTCGTGCTCGTTCACTACTTTGACGAAGTTCATAAAGCCGCGAACACAACCAGCCACATTCGCGGCAGCAGTGTGGACTCATCAGTGAGGAAAGTGGACGGATCAGCAAAGGGAATGAAGCGCTCGCTGCCAGTGTCCGCCGTCTTAGCTCCGACTATCATCCCGCCGTCTTATCCACTCAAGCCGATGGTGAAGCCGGATGAAAGCGTCGATGCGATCATGAACGGTAGAGTACCCATTGTTGATGCTTGCCAGCAAGTTGTTGCATTGTTGAATCTCCAATGTGGCTGTGCGTAGATTGCTTCGAGTTGGACTACATGCAGCACGCGTCGAGGCATCAGCAGCAGCGGGTACCGAGTCCCACGACTGGGGAAAGTGATTTCGAGTTCTTAAAGAGCGCCGACATCAGCGCGCTGTCTGGGTTTGATGACGAGTTGCTGTATCCAGAGATCTCGTCACATTCCAACTCCAATGTTCGCTTACCAAGTGTTTCGAAGATATTGCCAGCTCACATTTCTGATTTTTCTCCAGACTGGGACTTCACCGACGGTGGTGCAAAGGTTTTAATCTGTTTGGCGTCTCCGCTTCCGCAGCCTGCGGTGATGAGCCAAGGCGGGAAGCTTTTCGTGCAGTTTGGAATCCTTAATCGCGTTCCAGCAGAGAAAATCTCCGAGACAGTAGTGAGATGCACCGGTGAGTGGGGAAGGGTTGGAGGTATCTGGTGCAAGAGGCGTGTACTAGACAAATGTGCTGATGGATGATATTGCTTGAATGCTAGCACCGCCATGGAGTCGTACGGGGAGTGTGGAAATATATGTATGCTGCTGCCAAGATAGACTTCAACCAGACTCTATTCAGCTGTCTGACCGAAGAACATTCACGTACAAGACGCATCAGCAAGCATCCCCCTCACTGGTTTCCACCGCCTCAGACCAAAACAGTGCTGTGATCGAGCACAACAAGCTGTCTTTAGACTCGGTCTCCACAATTGACACTGTCTTGGCGAATGGGACTGGTAAGCGACGCAGTCGATCCCCGCGAGTGCTAGACAGAAGGCCGTTGGCAGAGCCAAGTGACAAAAAGCGAAATGCGCGAGCGTTCGAAACTTCGAATCTATCGTCTTTTGTAGACACAGACTGTAAGTTTTGTGCTTCGCTAGCGGTGTATGCCTTGGAAGGCAGGTGTCTAATTGCAGCCTTCGCTTTTTTGTTTTCAGTGGATGAACGGCAGTGCAAGATACGCGTTGTCGAGCGCCTCTCTGAGTTCCACCATGCCATTTGGACAACAGCGTCGCCAGCGGAACTTCTTGGTGTTCCGAATGGTGGCACCTTTTTGCCAAAGGCAAACACTGCCAGCGAGATAGAAATGATGGGCCAACCCGAGAATTCCTTTGACAGGAATAGCGATCGAGAGCAGCCGCTCGATGATTCGATGTCGGGCGACTCGGCTGCGACTGCCTTGCTCGGTCTGGACGATTCTGCCATTGAGATTCTCAGCGACAAAGATTTGGAGCAGCTTTCAGAGAAGCTCCTCGAGCGGGTGGTTCGGCAGCTGGTAACAGTAGCTCACACCAGTGAAGAGCTGCTTGACGAGTTGAACTCCCTTGATGAGGCTGGATTGAGCTTGCTTCACTATGTGAGCTTCTACAACTACTCGCAGTTAGTGCCGCTGCTTCTATCGCACGGAGCACAGATAAACCAGCAAAGCACGCAAGGGCAGACTGCGCTCCACTTAGCTGCTGGATGCGGTCACACAGGTGTCGTAGAGGTGCTAGTTCAATCCGATGCCGACTTGTTTGCAGTCGACTTTGATGGCTTCACCGCAGCAGATCGAGCAGAGAAGTCAGGACACTCGGAAGCAGCCACCAGTCTAAGACGGCTCATGGGCAACCACGATACTGAGTTCATTGGTGACCTTGCGTCCAATGGAGGCTTCGATATGGACGTTGATTTTGGTATTGATCACCTGGCGGAGGCTAACGACTCTAGCAGCCAAACTGAGGGAGATGCGTCTCATCCGAGCACTTGCGAGAGTCCAGCCGAGCCAGGTGGTGGCGCGAGGCCGAAGCATTATGTAAGTGTAGCGTTTGTTTTGCTCCCTTTTGCGCTTGAAATTATTATATTGTGCTGACAGTGTGGTTTCTTTTTCGCAGGTCGGAGAAAACCAGGAGCACAATCGAAAGCTGCTTCTCGGTGCATTTTCTACAATGAGTTTGCACGACAAGTGTGCGCTCTCCTTGAGCATCTCGAGGGATTCCAGCACGAATGGCAGTCGGCGTCGTGGGAGCAGCATTGGCGACGACACGTTCCTGGCGTTCAGTGTGGGGAGTCTCACACCAAGCTCGTCGCCTGCGCCAGACAACGATTTGTCAATGGGTAATGAAACAAATCTATCCCTGGAAAGCGACTCGTTGGGTGATTCCGATGTCAAAAGCGTCATTGCGGACGACGAAGAGAACTTGACGAAGTTAGAGGCTGCAATGGAGCTGATGGGCCCAGAAGAACGGCAGTCTCTGGAAGACGAAGTGAAAGTCCTTCAGCACAATATTCGCGCGTGGCTGCTGAAACGGAATTGTAAGAACATGCGAGAAACGACAAAGCGGCTCCACGAAGCTACCAAAACCATTCAAGACCAACAGAAGCAGCAGGAGCAGCTGAAAGAGGCTAGTGAGCGGGAAAACATGCAGCGCAACGAGATGTCCGAGCGTGAACGCGCTGCTGTCACCGTTCAAGCCGCGACTCGAAGCATGCTCGCTCGGAAAAGCTTTCTGCAAACGAAAAACGTGACGATCAAAGTTCAAGCCGCGACGCGTGGCGTCTTGTGCCGCAAGAACTTTGCGCGCATGAAGACGCACGCGTTGGCGTCGTTGGTGATCCAAAGGAACGTACGGGAGTGGTGGCACAAGCAGCCTGGAGCGCTGAAACCCGTGCAAGAAGTCGACGCGGCCAAGTCCGACGAGGAGGAGGTCCGATCGAGCAAGGATGGGTTTAACGGCAATGGTGGCGCTTGCCTCGAACAAATTCCGAACTGGACGAAGTAGTTGAAGGGCGTAGCTGTCAGCGCAAGACGCATTAGTAGTGAGTGGACCGCAACTGCTCGGCATGTTTTCTCCTCTCTATTATCAAACCGTTCACTTGCACCCATTACTAAACTCCACGCTTCGACGCCTGTGTCTTTATGCTGGATCTGTTTGCTGCTATATTTCACGAGCCACTTTGCCTCTTTATTCGGTGTCTTCGTCCGTGTATCGTCGGAAGCCCTCGATCGGCGGCGTCCATGTCGCAAAGCCGCGCTCTTCCGGCACTGGCGAGAGATCCAGCTCGAGCGCCTCCTGCTGCAGGTGCGACGGGAGCGCATTGATCGCCTCCCACTTGAGGTCGATCTTGGTCTGGATGTCGCGCATGAAGTGGTTATGCTCGATCGTCGACAGCACGTTGAACCGACGGCCAATCTCCTGGAAGCGCGCCTTGTCCTCCTCAGACCACGGCTCCCTGCATGCAATACACACACACACACACAAATCAACACAACACGTCAGCAACGGACTGTGAGGCGAGCAACGCAGCAACAGTCGTGCAGCAACACGAAAAACGCAAACGCACGCTTCTGGGTATCGGCCCTTGACGTTGCGCAGCATCAGCTCAAAGTTGGCATCCTCGCCGCCCTTCTTGCCGCCCTTCTTGGCCGCCTTTTTGCCCTTGGCCGCCGCAAACCCGCGCGTGGAGACCACGTACTGCGTGGCGCGTGCGTTGTTCACGAGCGCCGGGCGCACGGCGCGCAAAGCTACCACCACACTCGCCATTCTGCTCTCAATCGCGCTCTCGGTCTCTGTGTGGCGCCCGCATGCGCCAGTCAAAAGCGCCGCAAACAGTACGCTGGCGCTCCTGCAAAGTACGATTTGGATGTGCACGGCTGATACGTTTCGGGTATGTGCTGCACAACGTTAGGATGCTGATTCATGTGTTGTTGGTTTTTTTTTTACAACCAGCGTGGCTTCTTTGGTCATTTATGATGGATTTGCTCTCAGCTCCGCCATTATTCACTCTTCTATTTGTAAAGACCTGATTCTATAACCCATGGTGAGTCCTTTCTGGCGAAGGAAGTCGCTCGCGGAGCTCTGAGCTTGCAGTGGAAGGCGAAAAGTCGGGGGACGTAACGACGCCACGGAAGTCAGCTTCTTGGAATGCATAGGTTCGCGGGTGTTGGTGCCCTCGTGGTGGAAGAATATGGGGAGAGGGACCATCTGCCCCTGGAAAGTATCCTGTTGATGGCATGGACGGCGGTGGCGAGAAAAAATATCGGGAGTTGTTGGGCTGCAGTGCTGGTCCCCCAGAGGCGAACGGGTACGAGTATGGAGGCGGGTATGGCGCAAACACTTTGTCGAAGCCTGGAGTGAAGTAGCGCACGACTTCTTTTGGGGCTGTTCTCCAGAGAATCGAGTCATCCCATGGAATCGCGCCTTGTGGGGCCACAACGTCACACTGGCGTGAAAAATCCCATCCAAGCATCGTCGATGTCGACGCGTAGATCTGCTGCAGCTGCCACTCCAGCTCGGCATCGTCTTCTCGTTTCCGCTTTTGATTCCATCTGGAACTCGATATTTGTGCCGAGTCATCGTCTAATTCGTCCTCTGAGCTGTAATCAAGGTCGCTCTCTTCAATTCCGTATTCGTCATCCGAGATCGCATCGTGCGCATCAACCTTCACGATATACTTCTCATGCGCGTGACTTGGAATCGCTTCAAGCATCGGGATATCGAATTTGGGCTGGAATATCGATGCGTTCGGGTTTAGTACTGATGGTCGCTTTGCAGGCTGCTGATTTTTCACAGAGGAAGCTTCAGGTTCTTGAGAATCTGTTGTCGCCACAGCAGCTGTGTATACTGTTCCATCGCCGTCAATCTCTTGCGCAGTGTTGCCTCCAATGGGGTTGTTCTCATCGCTATGCTCTTCTACGTCTTCCTCTGGCTCTGGTTGGTATGCCGCTTTGGGTGGTTCTTCCGTACTTGTTGCGCTCTTTTTCTTCTTTTTCTTTTTCTTCTTTGACTTATTGGCCGAAGTGTTATCCTTGCGATAGTCATTCTTGCATCCTTTTGTGTCCTCTAACGATACTTCTAGCAAAAGCCGCTCCATTTGAATGGCTGCTTGTTTCTCCAAATAATTCACGTAGCTTCTTAGAATGAGCTGAGCATGCACGGCATAGTCGGATTAGTTTCCAATACATAGACCTTCAAAGAAACCACAACAATCTTACGCACTTACCTGCTCAACAAGCATCGCGATCAATCGTTGATAGTCTTCCCAAGTGTTGATAACTTCACTCTCGGATACAAACAAGTCGAGAAATTGCTTCTCGTTAAGCAAATGGACGCTCGTGACAAATCCAAAGAGTACTTGTCCGACAAGACTGAAAAGCCTTCCAGGATCTTCCACCAGCTCACTTTTCACCGTGAGAATGCCTATCAACCAATCACGCCACGTTGTTAGCATCCATATTGCATGTTCCTGATGAGCAAGCTAAAACAAAAGCGTGCGTTCGCTTTACCAGTGCCGATGTCCATAAATTCCATTGCCTCCAAGAGCTCATACGTCTTTTCAGCAGTTGGATCTGCTTCTGTAATTGGTGACGTGCTCTTTGAGACCGAATTGTCAGCGATTGGAGTGGACGATAGAGTATTTGTTGTTGGCAGCGCTGGGGTCGGAGTGTCTTGTGTTGCTAAAGATGCAGTCGGGCGAGTCGTTGTAACCACTTTCGACGCATTTTTTGCTACAGCAGATCGCGGAGGCATCTTCAGGTGGCGCTGCATCAACCCAACGCAGAGAAGACTCAGGTTAAGCTTGTAGAGCTGCTTGACGAGATCTGGTTCGTCGACAAACAGGATCTGCTGGCGTTCATTCGCACTAAGTTGCTCCCAATAATTTCGAATGCGGCTGGCAACCGGCGAATCTTCATCAGATGTCACTCCGCTATTTGGCACTGCCGCCCAGTTTGACCCGTTCGTCGTCTCATTCCCAGAGCGAGCGTATATGTTGGAAGGTTTGGAGCGCTTCCGGGACCGTCCATGCAGCAAACTCGCACTGCCGCCAACTTGTTGCCTCCAGCCTACAGTCCCTCCGACACCAATCTCCGTGCGCACAGCCAGATAGCTTTTCCAAATCGGTGCTGTAAGCGACGTAATACACACGCGCACGCAACGACGCACAAGATAGATATTCACCACACAAAGCAGCACGTGAAAATGCGTTCGTTCCGCAATCCATGAAATGTCTCGCAGGTCCACTGATGTGACAACAGCCGCCACATGCACGTGCATAAGATAAAGTCTCGTACCGTCTGCTGTCGTCGTTGTCGCTTTCTTCGCGGCTGTGGTCGCGGTTGCCGCGTGCGCGCGCCGCGCTGCTGGTGGCGCGCCCGCCGCCATTCTCTTTCCCTCGTTCCCTCGCGCTCTCGTTGTCGCGCCTTGTGCCAAATCGCAGACACCTTTTCGGCCAGCAAAAATGACTTCCACCAAGTTCATTTAGCTTGCTGGCGCAAGGTTTTGACTACTTGGAAAAAAACCTGTTGGGAAGGTGTGTCCTTTTGTCTACTTGGTAGCAAATTTCCCTTTTGGTGCCACCGTCAATTCCGGATTGCGCCAACCAGCAAGCAGCATGGCGGACATCCAGCACAAGCGCGCCGCGCAGGCGCTCAAGAAGGCGTGCGAGGAGACGGCGGCGCAGGCGATTGCGGCGACGACCGCGAGTGGGCAGGCATCGCGCGTCCACCACAAGAACCGCAAGTTCGGCAGTCGTAAGGAGGCCATGGACGCAAAGGTACGTGTATGCACGACTGCTGCGTTTGAAGAGGGCGACTGCAGCAGTAGTGAGCGTTTGTCGTGCGAATGGATGCAGATCGCAGCGGCAAAAGCGAAGCGCGAGGCGAAGGAGGCCGCAGAGAAACAGAAGTGAGTGCGAGATCCTGTGGAAGGAGAGATGAAGAGCGAGGCCATGGTAAATTAATAGAGGTGAGAGAGGAAGTCTGGGATCGAACGACGTGGATAGTTTGGTTTATTTTCGAAGACCATCGCGAATTCTTCATGAACGTGCAGCGACTTGTGACAGAGCCAAGTCTGCGAGAGACGCTTGAATGAAAGAAGCGAGAGAATGACGGGAGAATGGGATGTGTGGGGGGAACGCGCAGCACTGTCGCGAATGGTGGGCGTGAGGCGGCGGCTATTTTGAGTGCGCATGCACTTCTCATTGGCAGAACAAACTGAGAAGATTATCTCATTCAGCGAAGCATGATCGTGGCGATGATTGTCCTTGTTGCTTGTCCACAGCAGAAGACGCAAGGGTGGTTTCATGTTTCATGCGTAGTCAGAGACCAGGAGCGATTTCGTCGACAGTGTCTGAAGTGAGCCGTTAAGCGTGAGTGCGACTGACTCGTGTGTGAATTCCACGAGCTGGTCGTCGAGATGAGAGGCTTGCTGGGCGCCTTGCTCGCGAAGAACTGGATCATCAAGACACGCCACCCGTTTGCGACCTTGGCCGAGCTAGTCAATCTGCTGATATGCATCATACTCTTCGCGGCACTGAAGAGCATGGGGCCAGAGCGACTTATACCAGCAGAGTGGTCATTCCGAACGCTCAACACGACCGCACCAATTCCACAAGGGCTGCGTGCGAATGTATTTTCCGCGAGCTACGTACCCGTCTCACTCAAAGACCGTATAGCTGCCAGTGTGCACCAAGGGTCAGCAGAAAGGCGCACGTCATCATCGATGACAGTGTTGTCTATCCTAGCAGGAATCCCGATGCCACTGTTCTACTTCACAGAAACCACGATGCCGGGTCTTCTTATATACTTGGGGATGCAAGCTGTGCTGGAAGGAGATCGCTTGGACGAGTTACCTGATGAGGATTTGGCGTATTGCCTTTCAAATTTCATCCTGCTCGGATACACAAGTCTCGATCCCGAGTCGCCGTATTTCGTCCCTGCCGAGTGCAAGCGCAAGATCGTGCCGTACAAGATTGCTATCACACCCGACACGATTTACACCAGGAATTATTTTTCTGCATTAATGGAAAAATGGCATCCCCGGATGCCTCTCGTGACAGCAGCGGGGGTTTCTGCGTTTGAGACTGCTTCTTTCGAGGATTCGCGGATATTCTTCGACAATGAGACAGCATTGGAGGAGTGCATTGCGAGCGAAAAGTATGGAATGGACTTCGCGCATCCAAAAGTTTACGCAGCGATCGCGTTCCAAGAGTTTCCAAGAGCGAGTGAGGACATTGGCGATGTTCGTGGCCACAATATCGAGTACTCACTTCGGTTGAACTCGACGTTTATTGATGTCAGGTTCCCTGCTAGTATGCCTCGAACGATCGGCAACCGCTTCAAGGTGCAGAAACTCCAAAAAGAAATCAGCCCTCAGCGGACGCTCTGTTACATCACTCGTGGATTCATGACACTTCAAACTGCCGTCTCGCGATTTTTGAACTGCTTGCCTTCGTGGGATGCTGCTTCCGAGACAATCGATGGTACCTGTCAACTCGCTGAGTCTATCATGGCATCTAACGATGCACAATTGGACGATCGACTGCTGAAGCAGCTTGAGAACGACCTGATAATCAGTTCTCTTTTTCAAGTAGTGCAAGCAGCGCGCGATATCGCTTTGACGGAACCCAACTTTACCGAGCCACAGATAAACATGCTTAAACAGCTCAAGGGTTTGTCGCTCAGTGCTAACAGTATTCCTAAGACGACGAAGACAATGCTTTTGAAGAGTCTGCGTCAAGCACCTCAAGCGTACCATGGTGCTGGTGCATACGTTAGCCCGACGGACGCCTTTGTGTTTTCGGGCTTTTATAACAAGATTGTGGCGGTGTTCCCGATGGGATTTGTGTTTTCGTATCTGTATGGAGTCTCGCGCGTCATTGCAGCCCTACTCATGGAGAAAGAAACCAAGTCCAGAGAATTGATGCGCATATTGGGGACGGACGAGATGCAGGTTCTTCGTGCTTGGTTTTTGACGTATCTTCAGCTGCTTGTGGTGGCGTCACTTCTTCAAACGATCGCAGCCAAAACACTGCTTTTCTCGATGTCGCAATTTGGTCTGCTATTTGTCTTCTTCTTCACCTTTGCACTGAGCAGCTTCGGGTACGGATTTCTGATCGGCAGCTTATTCTCACGAGCGCGAACGGGTTCGTTTTTAGGCATGGGAACATTTTTTATGATGTTCTTTGTATCGTCAAGCTTTGATGAGACGTCGGACGTATCAAAACGAACGTGGGCGTGCTTGTTATCTCCTGTGGGATTATCCCAAGGTATCAGTTCCATTGCCCAAGCAGAGTCAACTGGTACCGGAATCGACTTAGTGAATGCGTACGAGCCGACTGGAGGATTTCCTGTGGCGAATGCGATCTGGATGCAAATATTTGACTTTTTCCTGTACGTGATTCTGGGATTATACTTCGAAAGAGTGATCCCACGTGAGTTTGGCGTCACAGAGAAATGGTACTTCTTTGTCACGAAGGCCTACTGGCGACAGTTCTTCAAAGGTGATCAGCCAAACGACATGTTGCAAACCAAGTCCGACTGCCTGACAATAGCGCTTGAGAAAGATGAACTACTCGCCCAAGCCATCGAGAGCGTGTCCGCAGAGCTGAAACAACAAGAGCATGGTGGGCGAGCTGTCGTCATTGAGAATTTGCGGAAAGAGTTTGATGTGCCGGGAGGGAAAAAGCTGGCTGTGAAAGGTTTGAATTTGAAGCTCTATGAAGGTCA
>JAADVP010000965.1:0-12582 GCA_023335675.1 Globisporangium solare
CCCAGTGAAGTGACTGGCTGGCGCCACTCACTTCAACTGGCAGACACACCGCCCGCGTCACCAGTCAAGTTCCCCCTTCGGCTTGGGAAGCTATTCGGATTGTGCAAGGGCATTCCCAACAGGTGCAACGCGCCAAGGAGCTACTCGAACGTGCGCTTCGCATTGCGCCAGCTCATGTCAAGAACCGCCTGCAATATGCTCGCGTTCTTTGTCGCGTCGGCATGAGCACCGATGTCATCGAGCAATACTACGAGCAGCTCATCACCAGTATGGCGCATCAAGCTGATGGATCTAAACTCACGACCAGTAGCAGTGACACCAGTCGCCACGAACTGGCGCACGTCTGCGGCAATTACGCGAATTTCCTCCACGCACAGGGGCAATGGGAGAAAGCGAAGCGCACGTACGCCCATGCACTGCGTTTGCGACCGCAGCATCCGCTGATTTTGCGCAACTTGTACGTCCATTCGCATGCGTGTTCTGATTGTCCGAACAGATTATCTGACACACGTGTATGTATGTGTATGCCAATGCACACTTGTGCGCATATCTGGCAGCTCCATTTGCTTAAAAGACTGTAAGCGACAGCGAAGGCAGCAGCAGCAGGAGCGTAGCTCTTCGTTTCACGACTGAGGAAGAGCTACGACAAGAAACGCAGCGCGTTCCGATGGTCCAGACAAAATCAGCGCGCGTTCCCAGGCAGTCGTGTGGCAGCCCCAGAACGTTCCTCGCCATCGACCTCGTGCTCAAAGTCAACATCAACTGGCCGCGACAGCGTTCCGTTGGTCCATCTGGACGTTCGCAAGGGTCGAGTCAGTGGAGATGGGTTCACTCCTGAGTCGGGACGTTGAAGCGCGTGTGATGGATCGAGTTGAAGCCTGGCGAGTCCCGCGTGATTAAAAGTTTGGCGAATTAACACAAACAAGCGTACCGTCATCGTGCAAGTGCAGACGATATCCGTAAAAGCGAGCCGCTATCTCGTCGGCGGTGCTCAACACATCCCGGTGGTTCTCGGTCGCCTTGCGTATCAGGGGAAAAAAAGATATCAACACGCGCGTGTTTATGAAGTTGAACGAACATGCGGACGTGATGTGGAGCCACCCGGTTTCGCAGCAGCACCGCGTTCTGTCGAATGGGTGACGTCGGAAAGAACGAAATCCCATCTAGTGACCAAGTCAGTATCTCCATTCGGTCAGTGTTCCATAGTGTGAAGTCCATACTAGCGCCCAAGTATCCAACTCGACCTGCTTCTGCTTCCAGGTTCCCGGCTGGGGGCAACTGGGAGCTGGCGCTAGAGACAGTATACACACGTGTAAAGGCGAGCGCGCGCTGAACGCTGGCGGCACTTGTGCATACTTCACGATCCGCGTGTCCTTCATCCGTGCTCGTTCTCTAATTTCCAGTCCTCTGCGCACAGCTCCAGCCCGCGTCCCAATATCGCTCCGCCTTTGCTATCGGCATGAAGCGCACCTCGAGTCTAGCAGCGTCGTCCTGTTGCTCGCGCTGCCGCATGTCCACGTGACGTACGCGAGGAAATCGTACCTCAAGAATTTCCCGAACGGCGACTTGTTCACGCAGCCATTGGGCCATCCAGACAGCGACAAGACCAAGCTTACAGAGTTTGCGACCGCGTTCTCCGATGCCGACTTCACGTGGACCACGGACTTCTGCAAGACGACGTTCCCGGGCTCCGAGATGACCAACGGCGAAGCGTTTGGCGATCCACGCTGCACGTGGAAGAAGGGCGAGACAGCGCCGCAGACCGTGACTGCGTTCACGACGACGCCAACCAAAAAGACGACCTGCGCCGTGGCAGCTGAGACCCCACAACCATCGGCTACGACGGCCACGCCGACTGCTACAACTGCGACTCCAGCTACGGCGACGGCAACGCCAGCAGCTACTAGTGCTGTACCAGCTACAAAAGCTCCAGAAAGTGAAGCACCTGCGACTGACGCGCCACAGACTGAAACTCCGGAAACGAATGCTCCAAGCGCATCGTCTGACACACCCACGAGTTTTACCCCAGCGCCAGCTACTGATAGCTCTAGGGGTTCAGCCTCAGCTTCCACCACGCCGACTCCTGCTGCTTCCTCTATTGCCAAGCCAGGCTCCGGTGGCTCCAAGTACAATCCTGGTCAGGTAAATCCAGGAGGGGGTAAGCCATGTTCGGTCAAGGGCAACAGCTCGAAAGGCGGCAAGGGCCACGGACAAGGAGGAAAGGACAAGCACTCGGGTGGGGGCAACAAAGGCAACAAATCTGGCAATGGCGGCTCGAAGGGGCAAAAGTTCCGTGGTTCTGGAAGCAGTAAGAAGGCTGCCTCAGCTGCAGGAGTTGCGTCAGCTGGAAAGAATTCGTTCAGCTTCGCTCAATCCGCGTAAGTAGAGCGCAACGACAGACGTGCCAGTAGTATCCAATCAAAGTGACCATTTCATTTCAAAGATTTCTATGCATGTAATGAGTAGTGTGCTGCTTCGTCGATGGCAATCGTGCCTTGCCTTCTGCTTCTAAGCCCGAGAATGGCAGCTGAGCATACCAAAAGACAAGTGGCGTGTCCAGTAAATAAATGCCCAACACCGAGCACGCAATGTGTCAAACTATGCATGATCGTATGTGAGCATTCGAATTTCCCGTAGTTGTATTCTTGCAAATATCCGAGTATGCACAGCTTCTCTGTGTATCAAATCCAACTTGCAAACAAAGATACAAAGCACCGGGAGTATTACAGAGATTGAGCAGTTGTCTTCGACTTCGCTTCACAGCGGCATGAGTGGCAAAAGCAGCTTCTTAGAGCGGCGTGCCTCGAGCCTTTTTCTTGATGCCAAGATCAACGGCTTTCAGCTGCTTCCCTTGTGTCTTCACGGCACTCGCTTTCCCCGTACTCGCCACGTCAGAGCGAACGACCCGCGCCAACGCTCTCTCAGCTGTCGCACCAGCGCTCGAGTGCTGATCGTTGGTACGCAGACGCTGAACGGCTTCCGTCGCGCTCGCGGGGTGAGTGGCCATCGCACCAGCAACAAGAACGAGAGCAATCGTGAAGACGATGCACACTTGCATCGCTGACGAATTGGAGGCGAACTGGATAGGGAGGGAGGGACTTGATGTGCGGCTCGCGTGGCGAATTGGTGAATGGCGGATGGAGGTCGTGCGTTTTGCGACGGAGAGGCCCGTGATCCAACTCGTCACATTGTTGCTGCATGCAGAAGGCAGAGGGATAATAGACCAAACAAAAGATACGAGGTGAACACTGGACACCAGAGAAGTTGCCTTTTTGCACAGAAACAGCTGGCGCCAGACTCCATTCATCCCGCTGATGCATCCAGCACAGACTTGTAGCCATCCAGAAATCTGGCCCTCAAAACACGGCGCGGGGTTGAAAGCAGACTATCGCACTGCTTACGTCATTTACAGCATGCAAGCGAAGGAGAAACTGTATGCAACGCAGCATCAGCTATCGAAATGCACGCCATTTGTTCGGCTTTCTACATGAGGGGGATTTCTGAACCCATATGGTACAAGGAGTCAGACAAAACGAGTCTGAATACGAAGCAGCCAATGACGTTATCTTCGATATCTTGCACCATCGCCGGGCTTCACGCAAGCAACCGCATCGACACTTTTCCGGTCACGGAGGTAGACAATCGATGGCGTTACAGCGCAAACCCTCTGATATCGCATGTCCACTCGAAAGCTGTCGAGTCTGTTCTTTAAAGGGCTCTTACTCGGCACCTTCTATTGCGCGCAACACGAGCATAGTAAACCGCAAAATGCCATTTTTGTTATACGTCATTGATCCTTTTCATGCACGCATGCAGTCGCCATCTATTTTTTGTTTTCAGTATTTGAACCTCAACACGACTTGCGCGGCAGGGAACTGAGCGCTCAAGTGGTCCGTTTTGCTACGCCTCTGGCGCTGATTGTAGTGCCGGCGGCGGCGGCTGCGCTCTCAAACTCGTCAATGCATTCGCGGATGCTTTGGTGGGCGCGGGGCGGAAACGCGTCAGAACTCTCTCGACTGAATCAACAGCAGCTTCAGTCGAGTGTTTGGTGTCCAAGGCGTAGTCGTTGGCCGCCGTTGTGGGGTAGTCGGCCAGAGCGCTGGCGATAAGAGCCAAGGCAACTGTGAAGAACGTGCGCGCTTGCATCGTTGGGAGTCAGGAAGACGAGTGGCACTGGAAAGGAGTCAATAGACGTGCTGCAAACGCGGCAAATTGGCGAGTGGGGGCGGCGATGCGATCTTTTTCGTATGAAGCAGATGGTGACGAACCTGGTTTCATAAATCCCTTTCAGTAATATTACTCGAATGCTCCTTGATGAATACCTCATTTGAATCAAATGCAACATACTTGTTTCCAGGTTCTGGTCGAGTGCAGCCGTCGATGTGCTCCGGTTGATTGTTCTGGAGACAGCACTGGGTCGCATCCAACGTATCGGTCAGGCCAGCAGCTCTGAATGCAACGTCGTGCATTCGCGCGATCAGCTCGCGTCATCTTCACGCGCAAAGACAACACAAGGAAGAAAGGGAAAAACTACATGTATATTACGTGCGTCGCCAAGTTGGGACATACTCGTACCCGTGTCCGTCCACTTCAGCATTTGGACTCATTTGTCCACGAACGAAGGCTACGGCACAGTACTGGAGCTCTCTGTGTGCACTATTTGGTCGCTCGCTGCATGGCAGATGGATTTACTCTGGTCGCGTCGGCGGGATCGATGGGGTCGCTGGCACGGCCGCATCGCCGGCAGCACTGTTGTCTTCACTGCCGTCTTGCTTGGTCTCTTGTTGAGCTGCATTATCGGTGCTGCTTTCAGTCGCTTCGCCAGTTCTCGCAATCTTTTGAGGAGTGTCAACATCGATGCTGCCGCTTGCTGGACGCTTAGTGAGCAGGTTTCCACTCGCTGGGCCAAGAGGTGGTGTCAATGGCGGAGCAGCCGTACCGGCAGCTTGAGCAGCGAACCGCGCGAGTCGCTGACTACGACGCTGCGCTTCGGATTCCACTGGTGCAGCACTCGCAGTTGTGTCGGGTGGTGCAGAAGCCGACGATGTCACAGTTGTTGTTGTAGTGGCCACAGCCGAAGTCGATCCTGCTGCGGGGATCGTAGGCACTGGAATGCCAACAGGAGTCGGCGATGCTGGAATTGGAAGCGTGATGCCAGGCTTGCCGAACACCAAGCCGCTTGCGCCACCAGATCCGAAAGCGCCAAACGCTCCAGTAGGAGGTGATAGCTTCAAGAACGGGCCGCTGCTAGCGAGTTGGGCCTGCGTGAATAAATGATAAAACGAGCATAACGTGAGTACAAAACAGTTGAATCAAAGCACTTCGTTAGCAATGCGGTCGCTCTACCTTGAGTGCGCCTTCCTCCGACGTCGTCGACGCGGCAGCAGGCTTTGGAGGCAGCTTCACTGGCGTTGTGTTCGCATTCAGCACCAATTTCGATGGTGTGTTCGCGAGTCCGCTGCTTGCTGCTGCGGCCGCTGGTTTCGCGAGGTTCATGGCCTGTTTCTTCATCGACTGAAGTGCGAACAATCGCAATTTGTCTTCGGCTGACGGTGCCGTCGCCGCGGCGTTTCCTGCGGCGGTCACTGTGGTCATCGTCTCCTTCGTCTCGACTGATTTCGCAACACTTGAGTCAGCTGCGCTGGTAGTACTCGATGTCGTAGTAGATGCGGTGGTCGTGGTCGTAATAGAACTCTGAGATCCTGTACTCGATACATTGGAAGTCACCACCTTCAATGTGGCAAAGCCAGCTCCGCCGCTCGGGGCCACGCTGCTCGTAGTTGGGACAACTGGGGCCACAGTGGCTGGTGCACTGGAGACGACGGCACTAACCACAGGCTTTGTCGTCTCCGCAACCGCTGGTGGAGCTACCGGAGCACTCGCGACCGGTTTGCTTGCAGGAACAGAAGTCAACGGGAGAGGCGGTGCTGGAGTGGGTGGAAGTGGCGGTTGGACGGCCGGGGCTACTTTTGGTGCAGCAATAGCGGCAAGTGCTGGTGCACTCGTAGTTGGCGCAACCGTCGCTTCACTAGTAGACAGTGGTGTAGCTTCCTCTACCTTCGTAGCATGCGATTCAGCAGGTGCAGTTGGAATCGGCGTTGGTGACGGTGAAGGGGATGGAGCTGCGGCTTGGCCCTTCAACTCGGTGTTCTCCTTCTTCAACGACTTCAATCCCGTCATCAAGCGCGAGTTGAAATCTTTCAGCTGCGTGTTCTTCTTTTGCTCAGCTTCTAGTCGGTCTTTCCACTCTTGGCGCTCTTTCTCCAGTTGCGCAGTCACAGTCGCCGCAGCTTCTCCTGAATCTTGCTTCGATGACTCAACGGCAACGACTCTAGCTTCCAGCGACGACTTCGTGCTTTCCAGCACCTTGACCTTTGTCTCCAGTTCGGTCACGGCAGTGCTCTTATCGTCTGCCTCTTTTGTTTTCTCAGCAAGCTGCTTGCTGAACGTTTCGGCCTTGGTCTTCCACGTTTTTGCGAAGCCCTTGATCCGATCGTATTGCTTCTTCCAGTTCTCGACTTTTGTCTTTTCTTCTTCCAGCAGCTTGCCTTCACTTGATCGCAGAGTGTCGAGCTGGGTTTGCATAGTTAACTGGTTCCCCTTGAGCTCCGTCACTTCCTTCACGAGCGCTTCTTTCTCTGACACCACCTTGTCGTGCTCCGCGGGGTCAACCTGCTGGTATTTCTCGACCAGCTGCTCCACGCGTAGCTTCCAGCGCTTGTTCGCGTCATTGAGCGTTACAATTTCTTGTTGCAAGGACGCGACCAGCGTTTTCAGTGACGATTCGGAGTTTTGAAGAGGAGTCAGTTGTTCCTCCAAAGTCTTTACCTTCGCTTCTTCCTCCTTCAGCTTGACCAGGTACTTTTGACTCTCATCGCGCAAAGTAGCATTACTTTCACGAAGCAGACTGAGTTGCTCCAACTGCGCCACACGCTTGGCGGCTTCGGAAGGAGCGTTGCTAGTAGTGTCGCTGCTGCTTTGCTTGTCACCATTCGAGGACAGCGCCTTGACCTCGTCACGAAGACGAGCGACAGTAGACTCCAGGCTGAGCACTTGAGCACGGTAGCGCTGGATTTCCTGTTGCGCGAGATCGAGCTTGGAAACCGAGATTTCGCTTTCACGACGCAAGAACGCAATGACGCTACGCAGATCATCCACCTCCTTATTGTGTTGGGCACTCGTCACACTGTCACCATCAGTCTTTACTTCTTCACCTGCGTCTTGGCGCTTCTCAACAGCGTTCTTCATGAGTTCTTGCTCGTGAGCGCGGCGAACTTGAGAGGCAGCACGCTCCAATTGCGAGTGCAACAACTTGTTCTGTTGCGATAGCGCATCCTTTGCCTCAGTGACTTCTTGTAGCTCCTTTCGCAAATTCTCGAGATGTTCATGCGCTTCTTGGTCGACGTTCGTCAGCTTAGCCTTCAGATCTAGCACGTCTCCGAACAACTCTTGTTTCTTGTTTTGCAACTCTTCGATTTGCTTTCGAGACGCAGCTGCCTTGGACACCTCCGCAGCGTGCAATTGCAATTCGCGCTCATAATTTTCTTGAGCACTAGACAAATCCTTCTTTAGCAGAGTAATCTCGTCACGGAGAGCCGCAATTTCTTGCTGAGAACCCTCAGCTCGGATCAGCGCCAAGCTCTGCTTTTCAAGCGCTTGGCTCAAACTCACCTTGTGCGACTCTTCAATGCTGTCGATGGTATCGCGCAGCTTGTTCAATTCCAGTACCTGCTCTTTCACCATGGCACGAGATTTCGTCAGCTCTTCTTGGATATGGTCGCGTTCCTTTTCAAGGCCTCGTAGCTTGATTTCTTGGGTCTCCTTCCACTTTTCGCTGGCGGCTGAAAGCTCATTGAGACTCTTCTCGTTTGCTTCAGCAATAGCCTTGTAGCGCGCCACGTTCTCCGTCAGTGATTTACGAAGTGCAAGAGAAGACTGTACTTCGCGCTGCGCATCACGAAGCTGAACTTCCAGAGCCGCAACACGTTCAGCCGCTGCTGCACTCGCTCCCTTGCGCAACTGCTCGCGCAAATGCGTGACTTCCTTCTCCAAGAGCGTCGATTTGCTATCTGCTGCTGACTTTTGTTCTTCCAGTCGCACAAGTTTCTCGTTTTGCTCCACTTGAGTCTTTCTCACCTTCTCCAGCTCAATCAACGCTGCCTTCTTTTCTTGTTCAGTAGCCAAGAGGTTTGCACCAGCAACAGCTTCTCTTTCCTCGTTCTTGGCATACGCGTCATGCAATCTGCTTTCCAGTCCCTCGACCTTTTGGGCAAGAGACTCCGCTTCACGTCGGTCACGTTCTTCTCGCGCAGATTCCATTCGGCGTGTAGACTCCATAACCTTCAAAAGATTCGTGTTGTCAGAACGCAACGACGTGAGCTCTTGCTGCAGCTTTATCTCGTTCTTTTTCAAGTAATCCGCTTCACGAGTAGCAGATTCCTTTTCGATTCCGAGACTGTGCGCTCTCGACACGGCTGCTTCCAGTTTTGCGTCCGAGTCAGACAGCAGCTGCTGGTGCTGCAATAACAACGAACTGAGCTGCTCCGTCTTCGAGCGAAGTCGAACCAACTCCTCTTCGACGTCCTGACGACGAGCTTCAGACGCTTCGTATCGTTCTTTGTTGCACTTTGCCTCTACCTGCGCTTGCACTTGGGCGAGTTTAGCTTGCGACAGTTCGCCACGAACTTGATCGAGCGATGTTTGAATGATCTTCGCGTTTGCTTGCTTTTCCTTCTTGTAATCATCGAATTCTGCTTGTAATTCGCGCACAGCTCGCGACTCCGTCGCATCAAACGACGTGCGACGAGTGGAAACTGGACGAGCAGACGCTGCCGAGTCGTGCGAAGCAGCAAGATTGCCAGAACCAGCACCATGAACGCTGTTGGGCTCCAAGAATTTGTTGTCCGATTGGGCCAACAAAACGCGGTACATATCACGCTGCTTAACAATCGCAGCAATCATCTGACGCTCTTGCTCTCGTTCTGCTCGCAATTCTTGGATTTCCTTTCTCGCTTGCGAGAGCCGACCACTGATATCCAGGCGATCACCTTCGTCATCAGATTCGCCAGAGACAATCAAATGAGCCGAGGCATTCGACGACGTTGAAGACTCGTACTCGGAGCCTAGGAGAGTCGCATGCTCCTTCTGCTTGTTGAGCTCCGAGAGCTCTCTGATTACGGTGAGTAGCTGCTGGTTGCGAGCTTGGAGCTCTTCAACATTCTTAAACACCACCAGATTCTCAGACACGACGTCACCTGGAATACGCTCAGCACGATTTTCCTGGGAACGGAATAGCAAATGCTGCACTTGGCGAGAAAGGTCGTCTACCGTCTGAGACAGCGACTCGCATTTCTTTTCGAACGCATGTTTCTCCTTCCACGCGTGCTCCTCTTTGCTTTTACTCTTGGCGAGCTCTTGCATACACACTTCAAGGCGTTCACTCATTTGCGTGTGGCTAGCGACGGCACGTTCGTGATCCAAACGAAGGCCCATGATGATAGGCGCTTTTTCTTGAACTTCCTTGACAATACGATCCATGTACAGCTGGAGTTTCTCCTTTTCGGTTCGCTCTTCACGCAAAGTTTCCTCCAATTCGACAATGTGGTCGTACATTTGCTTTGGCGAAAGCCCATGGGCGGCAAGATGCGCTTCGCCAGCAGCAGACGACAAATCGGCGACCGCAGATGCTGTCTGCAAAGAAAAGATCTTTTTCTTCTCCAATTCTTCGATCTTCGCATTCGCCTCCTTCAACTTCTGATCCAAAGCAGCAATTGTCTTTTCCGAGGCTTCCGTTTGCTCTTGGAAAAGGTGCTCCACTTGGGCCTTCGTTCGGTCTGTTTCGAGAGCAAGCGCTTCATTGGATTCCGCTAGAGACGCGCGAAGCGAATCGCAGAGCTCCTGCAGCTCCGTCACGCGCGCATTCGCATCGCTCGCAGACTCTTTGTACAACTCGGCAAGACGGTGCTGAGCGCTCAGCTCATTCTGGAAGCGTTCTTCGTCGTGCACCTTCGCAGCTTGAATCTCTTTAACCTGCTCCTTCGATTGGATCAATGACGATTCTAGCTTCTTGCTGACCTGTCGTGCATTCTCCAACTGGCGCTTCGTCGACGTGATCTCTTCCGTGTACTTCATCTTAAGCTCTTCGTACTCGTGGGTTTGCTTGTTCAACGATTGACGGAGCTCCTGCGTAAACTTCGTCTTCTCGCCCACCTGACTCTCGAGCCACTGAGTGTGTTGCTTGGAGTTCTCGATCTCAGTCTGCAGGCGCGCGATGCTGTGTCGCAGCGGATCGACTTGAGCTTCCTGCTCACCCGCACGCTGAAGTGCCTCCATTTCGCGTCGCTGAGATTCCATGAGCTGCTTTGTTTGATCCTTCACCGTTGCTGCACCAAGCAAGACATAATAACCGCACAACACACTGGTTACCTATGCTGTTTCTACTGATATCGCTATCGTTCGGCACTCTACCTTGCAGCGTTTCAATCTCCAGCAAGCGGCGCTCCGCCAGCGACTGTGCCGTTTTCAGCTGGAATCCCAGCTGCTCCTTCTCGCTCGTGACTCTCATCAGCGTCTCCTTCGCGTGCACCAACTCGGTCTCTCGCTCACTCGCAAGCGTCTGGACACGCTTCAGCTCCGCCACTACGCATACCACAACGCCCACGCACATAAAGCACGTCAATACTATGAACCAAGACGCCATATCAGCAGTACAAGAGTAACGCACCCGCTTCATGCTTTCCCGTCGCGATCGCCTGCTTCTCGGACTCGCATACCGTGAACTCGCTCTTCAACTCAATGTAATTTTGCTCCAACTCGTGAAACAATTGCTCTGCGCCCCCCCCCCACCCAATAGAAAAAAAGAAAAAACAAGCATACCCACATAGCGTTAGATAAATGAAAAAGATCACTCCAACACTCGGCGAGAAAAGGCGCGTGATTAGAACGAGACGCAGGTACAGAAAGAGATAGAAACACACAGAGACGCAGCGCAGGACGCGCTTCGGCGTCGACACGCGCAGCGTACGCACCCTGGTTGATGCTCGTGGCGACGGCGTCGGCCGCGGCGGCGCGCGCTTCGGGACCCACCATCACGCCTTCGCTTCTTTAGCCACCAACTGGGGGACCACTCGCTCGCCCCCTCCCCTTTGTGAAAACTGTGAGAATGAATAGGGCGAACTCAAGTGGTTTCGAGAGGGGTATACTGAGATACAGGTATGCAGAAGATGCAAGATAGTGTGGACAACGCTATGAGAAGTAGATAGAGTGGGCTACATAGTGATTATCTGGTTCGTGTGGTCCACAGATATGTGGATAAAAAGTGCATGCAGTTGGAGCTAATGAGCGCAGCTTGACCTGAGTGTCGGCCGCGACGAATTGTTGGGACACTTGTGCCCAAACGGCCTATCTAGCACATGTTCGGGGAGACGTCCTGGATTCACACAAAACGAGCTGCTGCGCCGTGAGGATTCAAAGATAATCTACCAAAGATTCAACAGCTGCAAAAAGATACCCACGATGCCCAACATGAGCGCGAGAACGACTCGGTATCTGATGCAGACAGCACAACAGATGACAAGACACAAGGTCAGTCGATTCGGTGAAAACTCGCTGAAGCCATATCCAAAGCTGATGAGAAAGTGCATGTGGACGAAGAAATCCGAAACCAAAACTGCCAGAACTGCCAGTCAGTCGTCAGCCTTACCGATGAGCTCACAGTATCGGCGCGGCATAATGCCAAGCTAGGCTCATGGAGCTGTCATTTGCGTATCCGGTTGGTGCATAGAATGCCTCGTCCATGAAGTTTTCATTTTTATTTTAAAAAAATCCGCACGAGATTCGTTGCAACAGAATACCAGCCATCAAGTCGTATTCAACGTATTAGTAAACCTATGGTGTACTGAGCTCAATCACTACAAAAACATATATATATGTACACGCTGTTTAAATTGACACTGACCTTTTACAAATTCAGCACATATTATTATTGAAAAGTGCTACGGTACACCGTCTGCATGTCACATACCGATTGCTCCGACGTGAAGCACAGCAATCACTCCTCATGCCGAGATCTGATTGGCTACTAGCGGATCCGTTGACAACTTGCCCCTAGCCAGACACAATCAGCGGATACTCCCAACGACACCCCGCGCACCGACGGCTTCTATTCCTCGATTTCAACCGCACTAGCCAAGTCGCCCCAAGAACAACCTCACAGAGCCTGATAATGCACAGCACAGCGCAGGCGCTCAAAGACGACAAGCCAGTTGGCCAGCACCACTTTGTCGGTATCGATACGCCTACAACCAAGTATCAGCATAACACACCAAGGTTCACGCTCGAGTGGAAAAACCTCTCGCTCAAGGTCAACGTCAAGAACGAAAAGACCAAAGACATGCAAGAGAAAGTCATCTTGAACGATGTCAACGGGTACGCGAAACCAGACGAGCTCCTCGTGATCATGGGGCCCTCAGGAGCCGGCAAGAGCTCGCTGCTCGACTGCATCTCTGGACGCAACAAGGCCATCGAAGGGAGCATCACCGTGAACGGCCAGCCGTGGTCCAAGAACACGAAGCGCCTCACGTC
>JAADVP010000966.1:0-12574 GCA_023335675.1 Globisporangium solare
AGGTAGCGCTAGCGAACTAAGTCCTCCATTCAATTCACTTTCCAATTTGCCATCAAGTTGCCACCTCCTCCTCCGAGTCCAAGCCAACGTTTCCCCGACTTTCGACCAATCAGCGTTAAGAAGACCTCCAATCGTTACAGGAAGGCCCGACTAGCTTTTCTCAAGGGAAACCAAGATGCATTTGACTACCAAGAGGCGCTTACTACCCACCTCTTTGAGTTTGTTGATGGTGCCCATGAAGTAGGCTACGTATTTCAGCACGACAACGCCAGCATTCACCAGGCCCGTGCGACGAAGGACTTCCTGGCGGACCTCAACATTCCCACCATAGACTAGCCAGCGCTTTCTCCTGGTGTAAATCCTACAGAAAATCTGTGGGGAATCATGGCACGTCGTGTTTACAAGAATGCACGCCAGTGCTCGTCAGTTGCCGAGCTGAAAACTGCAATTTTAGCTGTTTGGGATGAGATCTCGGTTGATCTTCTTGCCAAGCTCACAAGTTCGATGCTTGATAGATGTCTTGCAGTTGTAAAAAGCAAAGGCAACAAGATAGCATACTAGGACACTGTTGAACTTTTAAGCGCAACAATCCAGTCGTAAACGCCCCAAACTGCTCTGTTTTCATCTGTCCTTATGTTTATGTCTCTCTCTTTAAATTTATAATATTTTTTGTGGACTTTAAGAAGTCCAATGGAGCTGAAATTGACACACAAGATTGTCACTGTAGCATTCTACAACATAATAAAAAAATCAGCTTCGCAGAGTAAGAATTCTAATAAAAAACTGGTGTCCTTAAGATTATGGCGCGCACCTTATGACTTGACAAATGCGTTATGTATTAATTTAAAGAGATCAAGTTGATGTCGGCTGTTGACGTGCAAATTATAAACTTCACGAAATTAAGTTCGCATTTAACCAGCCGCTCCCGCAAGCAAGAAAGCGCAACCCAACGGCAGCAGCAGCGGGGGGATGGCGAGCCGAGGCGGAGGCAGTCGGCGCAAGGCGCTGCTGGCGCATCTCAGCGCCGCGCTCGCGGACATCGAGAGCCGCGCGGACGCGTTTCGCGCCGCCATCGAGCAGCTGGAGCGCAACACGCGCGCCGATCTGTCGCCGCGAGCCGTGCGCGAGTGGTTCCAAATGGTAGCAGCCGGCATCTGCTCTCCTGAGATGCAGTGCGTACGCAGTGTGTGGACTCACATCCTGTGTGATTTTGTTGTGTGCATGTGACGGCGCTCAGTATCTCCGGGTTTTTGACATCGGCGTGGAGATCCGTCGAGGAGAGGTCCGCCATAGCACGTTGCGGCAGTTCCGGCACATGTGCATGCACACCACCGGCACAAGAGGCGCGACGCATTCGGGTACGCGACTCGAGCGCAAATCTACCAGCGCTGCCGTACCACTCTGCGACGCCTCTCGTGCGCACTGTTCTCAGACTCTTGATGCTCGTGTGTCGTGGTGAGCAGGACTGAGCATTGATGACGCGAACGCGATCTACCAGCTGCTCGAGAGCACGCCGGGCGTGAGCGAAAGCCGCTTGTCGGTGCTGTTCATGCGCATGGACTCCCTCGACAACGATACCGTGGGCACGCTGGATGTTCGACTCAATGCGTGTCTGGCAAAGCTCTTGAGCTTGAAGAGCGCTCACTACTATGGGCTCGAAATAAGCGGCAGCGATCCGCATCAGGAGCTTCTCGTGAAAGGAATCCACACGATCGAGAGCACGAGGCGAACCTGTTTTAATCCTTCGACGTGTGTCTGCGAGGTGGATGCAGAGCCCTGGCACGAGTTTGAGATTCCAGACGAGCCTCTCCCCGCGCGTGAGAAAAATGTACGTACCGCGCCGCCAAGCCATGCAGGAGGCACGGCTGTCACAAGCAGTGCGTCTGCTGCAGCCACTGAAAATACTGCAGCGAGCGAAGAGATCGGCATCTCGGAACTGAAGCGGCGGTTTGGCTTTGAGCCGCAAGTGGTGGATGTGCATGGCGATAACAACAATTTCACAAAGAAACGGCGCCTGGCTGCAAGATTCACTGGTGGGCAACCAGAGCAACCGGTCATCGGGAAGCGCCTCACTCCACTGCAAATCTACATGAGAAAGGTAAGTGCCCAAATTCGTGTGCAAGCATTAGCGCATTAGCCTCCTTGTGTCTTCTTCTCATTCTCGCTTTCTACATGGCTGCCAAATGTCCTCAAAAGTGCCGAGAAAGCGGCGTTGAACAGAAGAGAAAGCTCCGTGACCTGTTCATCGTGACCAATGGGGCACTGAACCTCAACCTGTCGGAGTTTGGGTTCCACTCGCCAGAAAACCTGCAAGATCTGCTGGACGTCGTCACTGCAGCCGATCTGCCGATTGTGTCGCTTGACGTCACTAACAACTTTTTCAATGCCAAGTCGTTCGAGATATTTTGCGAGCTGCTGCGGTTGCCCAAGCTGGTGCAGAATGTTCAGAGGCTCATTTTCAGGTGCGTCGCATTTCCGCAACGTTCGGATTTCCCGACGCTTTTGCGAAACTTGAGCAGTACCGAGAATGGCGAGTTGGCGCAACTACGGGAACTCGACCTTTCCTACAACACGTTTTTGGAAGACAGTGTGCTGTGTTTGGATTCGCTTCTCACCGGGTTAAAGCGGCTGGAGAAGCTTTCGCTGGAGTCGTGCTTCACAAAAGCACCCGATCCTGAGGTCGTGGAGGTCGCAGTCGTCAAAGACCTTGTGCGAACGGCGTTGGTGACGTGCTGCAGCCAACTGAAGAGTCTCAACTTTGGATCAAACTGGATGAGCTTCCCATTGCTCAACTCGCTGTTTGCGCCAGAGAGTGCGCTCGAAGAACTCTCGATTACTCAGATGACGTTTTTCTGCTTCGAAACGGCCGGATTCGATCCGTCGATGTGGGATTTCAACTTCCAGCATCTCGAGTCGCTCATGCTGTCCGAAGCAAAGCACTCGCGGTCGGATTATCTAGCAGCGTTCCTGGGAGCGCTCGTTGAGAGTTTCGCGACCGGATTCGTCCAGATGAAGCACCTGGATCTTGCTGTCGGTGCCGGCTTTGCTAGACAAGTCAATTCTGACGACATCAAGGCGGCCCTGGATGCGATGATTATTGTTTTATTACAGCAGATTGGGAACTACGGCGCGCTTCGCTCGTTGCGCATCCGCATGGATATGCCGCTGTACCTTGAAAATATGGCTCCGAACTACGAGCGTGTGATGCTGGAACTGCTCGCAGGAGGCTTACTGGAATGCAAGTCTCTCGATCTTTCACTCGGTTTGCCGCTCACACTCGCTTCGCTTCGGGCTCTAATCGGTGCAGCTCAGCTTCCCAAGACTCAAAAGATCAAGTTGTCCATCGTCGCTTTGGAACCCGACCACCCTGCGGAACCCGTGTCGAGCAGTTCAGGTAGGCACTCGTTTGCGAGCGCGTTCAAGGCGGCCCTTGTTGGAGTCCAAGAATTTACGCTTGAAGTGAAAGTGCCAGAGCACAAGAGAGAAAGCGTCCTGTCCGACCAGCTCATCCATGAGCTGAATGAAGCCTGGCGAACTCTTGAGATTGGTCACTCCGAAAATGCAAGCAATAGCTCGAAATCGCGAGCAAAGCGAGAGGTTGCGATGTCAAAGCGCAAGGTTCGACGAAGTCGATCATCTGGAGCAGCGGCAGCAACGGAAAAAAAGCTCGTCACGTTCGTGTTTATGTTTACGACGGCGGCAATATAACAGAAAGCGATCAAATCAATTCGTCGAAGTAAGCACCCTTTTGCATCATGGCGCACGTGGAATCCCTGCGGACCGCGCCTTAGCAGCCTCTAGACTTCGCATTTCTCGGAGCAGAGCCTTGGCCTCTTCCTTTTCTGGCCCCTGCAAGTCCAGGAGCCGATTGCAAAACAGGGCTGCGTCAGCATACTTTCCCATTTGTTTGTAATAGTTTGCGAGGAATAGGATCGCTGCGAGCGCTTGTGACGTGTCCACGCTGATGTTCATGCCGCCCTTGGGGAGCACGAGCACGTGCGCGTCGTCGCCGTCGTCTCGAGCATTCAGTGAAGACGCTGGGGCTTGACGCAACCCCAAGTGCAGTTGATAGTACTTTGCAGCCTCGTGTTGCTGGTTGCGGAGCGCGTAGATGCGGCCGAGGTGATATGACGCGATACCTTCGCGATCTTGATTGCCCACTGCGCGCTTGAAGGACGCGATGGCTTCGTCGCTCTTGTTGAGCTTCTCGTAGCAGCCCCCTAGAGCGCACCACATCCGCGCATCGTACGGTCGGATCGACGCTGCCTTCCGGTAGTAGTAGATGCTGTAGAGATACATGTTGAGGATCTCGTACGCTTGGCCCAAGCCGTACCAGGCACGGTAATCGCGCACATTCAGATCGACGGCATGGCGGTAGGCTTCAATCGCGGCGCTCGTGTTCTTCATTTCGACGTACTCGTGGCCGATGAGCGTCCACGCCGAGAGGAAGTTCGGGTCGAGCTTTAGCGCGCGATGAAAGTACACGATCGCGCGGTCGTGCTTGTTCTTCAGCGAGTAGTAGTTGCCGATGATGCAGCACGTCTCAGGGCGGTACTTTTCGACCTTGAGCGCGCGATGCGCGAGGCGACTGAGCTCGGTCTTGTCTTCCTTCACGTACAGCACGTTCGAGTACACGTCCATGGTCTCGACGCGATGCGGATCTGCGAGCGCGAGCCGCTCGAACTGGTCCTGCGCCTGGTCGAAGTCGCGCATGTGGTAGCTTGTCAGCGCTTGCTGGGCCACGAGGTACGTGCTGTGCGGGAACAGTGTCGCCAAGTGGTCGAGCAGCTGCCGCGCCGCGTCATTTTGCTGCTGGTCCAAGAGCGCGTGCGCCTGGAAGAGGTGAAACATCCACGGACAGCTTTCCGACAGCACCACTTCCTCTTCCTACGCGCCAGCAAGGTTCAGCCCAATTAGCTCCGCGCAGTGGTGAATGGCGCCATCCAAGAGAGGGAAGCCTCATGCACGTACATTGGATGTGAACGGCGAGAGCGCCGCGAGCTCCATCCAGGCTGACCAGTTCCACGGGTACTGCCGAATCGACTCGATCAGGATGAAGCGCGTCGTGACGTCGTTCGTGTTTGCCGTGGCCGCGATCGTCGTGAAGCCGTCGATGGAGCGGCGCTTCTGGTACTCGCTCTTCTCTTCTGCTTCGCGCCGGCAGTCCATGTGGTGCGGGTGGGGGCGCGTGGGCGTGGACACAGAGGATTGCAAGTCTGACCGCCCTGCGCTCGTGCGGTACCCGAGCCGCTTGAGCACGACGGCGTAGAGGTAGAGCCCGAACGCGTCGAGCTCGTTCTGCTGATACGATCCGCTGAGCGATACGTAGAGCTCCTTCAAGTGCGGATTCGCGCCATTGCGCTCCGGATTCGGCTCGGATTCTGTATAGACACTGCACGCATTAGTATTGTGTCGTGGCTGCACAGCGTTGGTAGTCGTACGCACTTGCTCCCGCCACGCTGATCTCCAGATCCATCTCTTCCTTCGCCTTCTCTCCTGCCTAACAATCGCCAAAGAAAGACACGCAGACAACGTCACGACACAAGGACCTCGTTCTTCTTCAGAGCGGCAACAGGAGCGCACCATGTACAGCGCATAGTGTTTGAGGAAGTGGGTTCTCCTGCCCTCAGGCGCATTCAACAGCATGTGGTGCGCGCGCAGGTACTCGCCGACGTCGAAGGATGCCTTGGCCGCCTCGTAGCAGTCGAGATCTTCGAGCGGGAACGCGTCCGACGACGCGCTCTCGTAGCGGTCGAAGGCGCGCGCGCCGGCGCTGCTGAGCTGCCTGCGCAGCGCGTCGGGTATGCCGAGGATGAGCTCCGAGGCAAACTTGGTGGCCTGGTTCAGGCCGCGCGCGCGCAGCTCGCTCACGGCGTCGCGCAACTGCGCGAGGATCTCCGCGAGCTCGTCGTGGTGGATATCGCTCATGCTGCCAATAATAATGCACCACCGAAGTGGCGCATGTGGTGCTCTCGGCAAAGTACGAATGCACAATGTTCTTATTGTAAGGCTTGACTCTATGGCTTTAGTGGTCTTTTGGACAAAAACATACAGCAAAAACAGCACTGTCAGTAGCGAAACAGCTCTAAACGCGGACACAGTACCTCCCACTAGTGCCACTTTGAAGTGTCTTGTGCTATGGTTGCAGCACTTTTCCCGCCAAATCCTGGACCTCGTGCAGCAACGAACCCTGTGCGAAGCTCGCGTTGCCGCCGCCGCGGCCGCCGAGCAGCTTGAGGATCTGCTGCAGCAGCTTGCCCGCGTGCGCGCGCTTCCCGTCCGAGACGCACACGATTTGCATGCCCATGGCCACCACGTGCACGGCGTCCGGGCGCTCGCGCTGCAGGAACTCCGCACGTCGACGCAGCACTTTGACAAACTCGCTGCTGCTGCCACCTCCGGCGAGGAACTCGTGGAAATGCACGCTGTCGACGGTGGTCGCGCCGATCTCGATGCGTCCTTGGGCCACGGGGGCAGCTGGCAGAGCCGCCAGCAGATCGCCCAGCGATTGCGCATAGCTCTCCAGCTGCTTCATCTGCTTCTGCATCTTGGTAATGCGCTCGGGGACCTTGGCCGGTGTCGTCTCTAATTGCGCAGCGAGGTCCTGGAGCGTCTTGTCCTTTCTCTGCAGGTGCTTCGCGCCCTCCACGCCCGCGACCGCCTCCATGCGCCGCGTGCCGGCGGCAACGGATCCTTCGCTCAGGATCACGAACGGGAAGATCAAAGACGAGTTGCTCACGTGGGTGCCGCCGCAGAACTCGCTCGACACGTCGCCGATGCGCACGACGCGCACAACGTCGCCGTACTTCTCGCCAAAGTTGCAGATTGCGCCGCTCTGCTCGGCTTCGTTCCGCGGAAGCTCGAGCGTTTGCACTGCAAGCTCTTCGGTAGCCATTTGGTTCACGAGCGTCTCGACTTGCGCCAGCTCATCCAATGATATAGCGCCAAAGTGCGCAAAGTCAAACCGCAGACGATCCGTCGAGACAAACGAACCGCACTGCGCCACGTGGTCGCCCAGCACCTGCTTCAGCGCGCGCTGCAGCAAGTGGGTGACAGAGTGGTGGACCTGGCAGCCAGCGCGGAACTTCTTGTCCACGTGGCCATCCACAGATACGTCACTGGACGTCAAGAGAGCTTCGAGGTCCGCGTACTCCATGTCCGCAGGCACGCCGCAGTGGAGTCCAATTACATCGTTTGCGAATCGCTTGGTGTCTCGCACCTCTAGCTCCAGTGGCTGTTCGCCGCCGCTCGGCGAGTTCACAATCAAGTGACCGCGATCGCCGACTTGACCGCCGCCTTCCGCGTAGAACGGCGACCGATCGATCGAGACCCAGATGCTAGCCGGTGCACTGCTCTTTTTTGACGCCTCGCTAGCTCCACTCCAGACGCTAAGAACGCGTGCAGCTTGGACATTCAGGCTCTCGTACCCGACAAACTCGCCTGCTTGCTGCGCGGTCGAGACGCCACTTGAGGAAACCGCCGCCGCTGTGCCGTCGAGCACTTCGCCGTGGTTGCTGGCGAACGCGCTGCTTTCCGTGGCCCTCCGCTTGTGGTCCTCCAAAGCGGCCTCGAAGCCCGCCGTGTCGACGGAGATCCCGCGCTCCTCGGCCAGAACCTGCGTGATGTCGAGCGGAACGCCGTACGTGTCGTACAATCGGAACGCGTCGGCCCCAGCGATCGTCTTGTTGGGAGCGCCCGTCGCTGTAGCGAATGCCTTTTCCATGGCTCTCTTGCCGTTCACGAGCATTTCTTTAAACGCCTTTTCCTCATTCGCGATAATCGACCGCATTTGAGAGAATCCCGGTGCGTGCTCCCACTCGGGCACGACGATCTTGGACAGGAACCCGCCTTCGACGCCGCAGTGCTGCGCGTGTCGAATGGCGCGACGGATGATGCGTCGCAGCACATACCCGCGGCCGATGTTGGACGGGAAGATCCCGTCATGGAGCATTGCGTAGGATGCCTTCAGGTGGTCCGACACGATGCGGATCGTCTGGATCTGCTGGTTCACACCGAATCGCTGGGCGCGAGGATCGAGTTCCTCCTGCAGGGCGTCCGCAAACGATCGACGGTTAATGCTGTGCGAACGTTGAGCGTCCATGACGCCCGCGACCCGGTCCATGAGCGGCACAAAAGCGTCGGTGTGGTAATTGGAAGGCACGTTCTGCAGCACAGACGCGATGCGCTCCAAGCCCATCCCCGTGTCCACCGACGGCTTCGGTAGCGGGTGCAACGTGCCACTGGCGTCGCCTTCATTGCGGAAAAATTGCATAAACACGAGGTTCCAGAGCTCCAAGAACCTGCCACCAATCGGTACAATCAATACACAACAGTGAATCCCCACGCGCGAGAACGATGGCAACAGAGAGAGGCGCGCACCGTTCGTCGGGATCCTCAATGTGGTCGCCTAGGTCCCAGAAGATCTCGGAGCACGGCCCGCACGGCCCTGAGTCGCCCATGGCCCAGAAATTGTCGTCTTCGCCGAGCGAGAGGATCTTGCTGTCGTCCAGCTGCGCGATCTTCCTCCAGAGCTGGCGCGCTTCGTCGTCATTGTTGAGCACCGTCACGTGCAGTCGCTCCTTCGGGAGACCCAGCTCCTTGGTGAGGAATTGCCAGCTGAATGCGACCGCGTCCTCCTTGAAGTAGTCGCCAAACGAAAAGTTGCCCAGCATCTCGAACAGCGTGTGGTGGCGCCGCGTGAGTCCGACCTGGTCCAGGTCGTTGTGCTTGCCGCCAGCGCGGACGCACCGCTGCGCAGACGTCGCGCGCACGTACGGACGCTTCTCCGTGCCCAGAAAGCACTGCTTGAACGGCACCATGCCGGCGTTCGTGAACAGCAGCGACGTGTCGGAACCCGGCGGGACGAGCGACGCGCTCGGCACGACCTGGTGGTCTCGCGCCTCGAAGAACTGCAGGAAGCGCGCGCGCACCTCGGCCGACGGAAGCGCGTGCAGACCGCGGCGCTGCATGGACTGCGCAGTCGCAGTCGCCGACGCGCGCGCCGCCGCCGCAGCAGCGGATCCTCTCTGCAGCATGCGCATCGCCGCAAAGAACTCGAACCTGTGGCTCTTGCTTGACAGACACGCAACACGGTACTGGAGCTGCCTCAATTACAGGACTCTCTCGCTCTCGTCCCCCACTTTTGCAATTTCAATCGCGCAGTGTGCTGTGAAAACCCAGCCAAATGCACCGTGTTTGGATCAAATGCTATACAACTGCATCGTGTTTTGATCAATCTTGTCCATCAAGTATAAGATCAGAGAGCGCGCGCTCTGCGTTCGGCCTTCCTGTTCCACATTTCCCCCTCGGAAGCGCGCGGAAGAACGCTCGACGGCGCGCTCCTTCGACAGCCGCATGGACCCCGCGCAGTTCGCGACGGGCGCGCGCCCCGCGCAGCAACAGCAGCCGCCTCTCGGCGACACGGACGAGATGCAGCACATGTGGCAGTTCCTCGACTCGACGCTCACGACCGGCACGACGCCCAACGGGATGCCCTCTGACGCTACCCACGACATGAATGGGAGCAGCAGCAGCAATGCGGCGATGATGGCGGCGCAGTATGGAACTGGTGCTAATGGAAGCAGTGGCGCGGTTCTGGCGCCCTCGCACGAGGCGAGCGCAGCGACGATGCTGCACCCTGCGGCTGCCTCTCGACAACAGCAAGCGTCACCGCACGACACACGGGAATCGACGCTGAACGACGACGAGAACGGCATGTACAACGAGCTCGGAGACGTGTTCTCCATGTTTTTCAACATTGATTCGGACGAGCCGCAGCAGCACCATCTCGGAGGCAACGCGGCCGCCGCGCTCGCGTATGCGCAAGCGCAGCAAATGAACAACGCCAGCGGCGGCAATATCGCTGCAGGTGCGTCGCGGTACGTCGATCCGGGCGCAGTTGAGAACGCAGGAAGCCAAAAGGTGCAGTTGCCGCGATCGGCGTCCGCGAGCAGCAGCCACAGCGGCATGGACAGCATCTCGCCAGGGCTCCTCGGATACCCGTCGATGTCGCCTGCGACGATCAATTGGCTCCAGTCGCTTGCCAAGTCCACGAGCTCCGAGAGCTTGTCAGGACTGGTGTCGCCAGCTACGCTCTACGGAACCCCCAGCGCGCTGCTTCCCGGAAATGCGAGCGGGAATCTGGTCGGCGACGGAACGGATGCCCTGGAACGGTACGTGTACCACAGTAAAGTGTGTGTGTTGCTTGAGTAGAAATGACTAACAACTGCGCCAACTGCCCTGTTTGAGAACAGCACGCAGTCGTGTGAGATGATCGACTGGAAAGCCTACAACGAAGCAGGCGAGAAAGCCCAGAAAGACGCCCCAAAGTGGCGCGTGATCCCACAGCACGGACCCCATGCGGACCCGACCACGGCCGCGAACTCGAACGGCAACGCGTACCAGCAGCATGCGTCGTCGTCAGCGAAGCCGCCGACTGGTTCTGTCACCATTCAGAATATCGACACTGGAGCTCGAATGGATAGCGCGCCTGCGACGAGCGAAGGTGGTTTGCGCAACCATTTCACGCGCCAGTTCCAGACAATTAAAAGCACGGTGGTGTCGTTGGTCGGAGCGCTGAGCTCTGCCGAAGAGACTGCTGCCCGTCATCCGTACCAAGTTACTCAGGGCTCGTATGCTGGCGGAGTTGGTACTGGTGCCCCCGCGTCGTCTCTGCCCATGTTTTCCCAGAGCGCGCAAGAGCAGCTTGACCTGGCGGCAAAGAAAATGGCAGAAGAGAAAAACAAGCGCAAAGCGATTATCTCTCCCGAATACGTCCAGTACGGCAGCAACTCCGTCAGCAATGCTCCGTTGCCAGGAGGCGGACTGTTCGGCGAGAGCCTCAGTGCGTCGATCAAGTCGGAACCTGATCACCTGTCGACTCAGTTCGCGTCTCAAGTGCCTGACCCAACTGGCCGACGGCCGTCAAAGAAATCTTTGCACCAGACAGGCTATCCGTCTCCAGGAATCTCGCTGGACCAGCAGCAGCAGCAGCCTCAAGCAACCTTCTCCGTCCAAGAGCAAGATGATCCGAACTCGTCTGCGATCCGCTGCAAGTGTACTGGCAAGTGCCGAAATGCGCGCTGTGCGTGCGTGAAAGCGGGCTTCGTGTGTGGTGTGCACTGCAAGTGCGTGAGCTGCGCGAATCCGTTTGTTCCGATGGAAAAAGAGGGCATCAACGTGCAAAAGATGGTACAAGATGTGTGCTTGATGCAGTTCCTGTCGAAGGTGAAGGATATGCAAGAGCTGTTGGACTCCACCGTAGCCTACGAATGTTGTAGCGGAGAAGTGCAAGTGAAGAAAACGATCGAGAATGGCTTTACGTGTCCAACATGCCAGGTCCACTACACGTACTCGTGGTGCAGCAATCGACTCTGCCACGACCAAAAGAAGCCTCGAAAGCATTGTGCCAAGTGTCGGCGTTGCGGGGACCATCGGAACGAGCATTGCGATGACTGCAACCACTGCTACTTTGCTGGGGTGGCCAACAGTTTCAGCTGCAGCTGCAAGGGTGGCAAACCGGGGAGAGCCGTGATTCCAAATATCAATCGAGACAACGATGCGTCTGGTTTGCGCGCAAAGTCAGAAGGAGGGAATAATCCTGCGTCGAACGACTCGTTACATTCGCGCGATGAGAATGCCAATCCGCTCTTGAATCTGTCGTCATCGAACTCGTCAGGCGGAAATATTGCGAGTGGACTCTCGAGCTCTGAAGCTGAAAAAGACGACGCGTGCCCAGTGCAGTGATGCAACAACTTCCGATCAAGCAAGCATGCAAAGCCCATGCATCTTGTTTAGCTCGAGTGCGCTTACAATGCATCACGCAAGCGTGATCGACAGCACAATCATCAGCGAGGTAACGAGAATCGTGGGAGGAGCGCTGGACGCAGATTCGTTTTCGAGACTTGGCGTGCAGACGACCAGGGTTTGTCCGTGTCGGAATCGACGGCATTATCTTTAAACGGCGACCCGGGGAACGGGGCGCGATAGTATACGAGGGCGTTGTTCTGCGCGAAGGAATTGTTCAGAGACAGAGAGGTGAGTCCGAAGTCTACTTTTGAGAGTATGTGGGGTTTCTTTGTGTACAACTGTAGTGTCTATGCCGCTAAGAGAGCACAGCGAAATAGTAATAAACCAAACTGTACGTACGATCCATGTGACGCTGGTCTCTGCTTCGCGGCCATTGGCATACTTTGGGTCGCCGCATCGCCACAGATCCTTGGAGAGCTGGCACGCCTTCATGTAGTTTTCGCAGACGCTTCGACAGAGCAAGAGACTCCTTCCTTCGGCGTCGCAGCGCGGGAAGTTCATCCAGCAAAAGTAGTTCCGGTACGCGTTCTCGCAGCCCGAGTTGTCGACGAACCGCGGCACAATCTCCTTCTTTCCGCCCCACTCGTCTGTGTTTTTGTCCAGGAACGTCGAGTTCGTCTCGTACTGTTAGATAACGCACTCACCCTATTGCTCTTCTTGGATCACGCAACTTGTTATACAGAACTCCAAATGAACACTGAGCTATCCTGCAGGAGAGCTCCTTACATATACATACGATCACGCTGTTCCACTCGCTTCCTCGTCA
>JAADVP010000967.1:0-12569 GCA_023335675.1 Globisporangium solare
AGTGACACATATTAATGTGTCACCGACTGTACGTAGTGGGTGGGTTTAGAAGAGGTGGTAAAACCCGTGTGGGTGAAAACCCACACTCTCCTGACCCGGGAACCCATGTAATGGGGAGCCCCATTACAAGTGCCGTAGCAATGCGGAGGCTCGTAGTATCCTATAGGACAGCCTGTACTCTCAGGCATTGTTACGGAAGACATCGAGAAAAAATAGGTAGTCGCTTTAGTTTTTTCGAAGGTGACATTCTCGATGAATGCCGTAACAAAGGAACCATACTGCAACAACCCCTTTTTGGATACTTGCATCGGTAAGTCGCCCATTTTTGGATACGCGACGGTTGCGCCAATTATGCACCAATCAGAAGCGTTCGCGCTTTTTTTTCGTTTTGGGGGGCTCTGTAAAACAACAAGCACAAAGCGCAAGCAGCGATTTGGACGCGCTTGACGCCGTGACGCTGCGATGGACATGGCGATGACGGACAACGACATCTACGCCTACGAGCAGGAGATGAACATAGAGGACGAGTGGGAGGCCATGCACGCGCACGAGGTGGAGGCTGTGGACGAGGAGATGCGCGCGATGGAGGTCGCCGAAGCCGCGCTCAAGAACAAGACTGCTGCTGCCGCACCATCAGTGGCTCCAGCTGCAACTGCACCTCCAACCACAAATACGTCTGCGGGTCCACCGCAACCGGCGCAACGCGGCGGCGAAGAGGGAAACGAAATGGACACGAAGATCGCGCGCGCTCAGGACCGCTTGAACCAGGTGCTCGAACGATGTGCGACGCTCATGGGCGAAGATGAAGACGCCAATATGCAGGACACCGAGTTGATCGACGACTACGTTGCGTGGAAGGAGAAAGCCGCTACTGTGGATACCACGACGCCGAGTTTTCTGCACAGCCGGCCTCCAATTGACGTGGACTCGCTTCCGGTTGTGCTGAACGGCGGCAAGCGGCTCTTCTTACGTAAGAAAACGCACTCCACTGCGAGCGCGAACGGCACAGGAGCGAATTCGTTGGGAATTAATTCGCTCTCATTGGTACCGATTAAAGAGATGATGGAAGCGATCGAGCAGGTATGTTGCTGAAGCTGGTCTTTCACATCCGAGTGGTGCGTTTCTCGTTTTTGTTTGACACACGATTCTTTTCGTATAGCGTCAGATCGAAACGACACTCGCCAAGGATGCGGATGCCCCTCACTCGGAGCAGATTTCTGCACTAATCGATGAATACTCTTCGCCTCGAGAGAATGTCCTGTGGCTCGACAAGTACAAACCGAAGCGCTTCATCGACCTGCTGAGCGACGAACGAACGAACCGAGAAGTGCTGTCGTGGATCAAGAAATGGGATCGCTACGTGTTTCCCGACAAGAAACCTGCCGAGGGCGCGAGCTTTGTGCAGCAAGCCAAACCGTCCGGCTTCAAGCAATCGTTCGGCAGCGGTGGGCGAAGGGGAAATTTCCCTTCCAAATTCGGCGGTGAGCATCCAGGCAACGGCGAAGGCAACGAAGACGACGATCCGCGTCCTTTCCAGAAGATCATCTTGATCTGCGGACCTCCTGGCGCAGGGAAAACGACGCTGGCGAACATCGTTGCACGCCATGCGGGGTACAATCCCATCGAGGTGAACGCGAGTGACGATCGGACTGCTGGCGTGCTGAAGAACAAGGTGCGTTCTGCTGCTCCGGCTGGCATCATGGCTTGTGTCATCGTCACACAATAACCTTGTTACTGTTGTTTGATGCGCTTGTCAAACAGGTTATCAGTGCCATGGAGATGCAGTCCATTTTCGGATCGCGCAAGCCAAATTGCATCATTCTCGACGAAATTGATGGCGCGATGAACGGCGGCGACGGCAAGACAGCCATCGCCGCGATCCAGGAGATCGTCGCGGCGCCTCTGCAGCTAAAGAAGAACGCAAAGGGCGGCAAGCGCTCAAGTGCGAACCAGCATCCACTGACGCGGCCCATGATCTGCATCTGCAACGACCAATACGCGTCGGTGCTGCGGCCTTTGCGGAAACTCGCCAAGATCTTCGTGCTCGACACGCCCAACTCGCAGCGGCTCGTGAGTCGACTCAAGTTCATTTGCCGCAACGAAGGCCTCAAGACGTCGACTGGCGCTCTCTCGACGCTCTCGTCCAACGGAGGTAACGATATCCGTTACTGTCTCAACGCCCTGCAGTTCCACAGCACCCAGTCGAAGAACAGCATCACGTCCATCGCCAGTGGCCTCGTGGGCCAAAAAGACCAGTCCAGTGGGGTCTACGACACGATGGACATGGTGTTCTACCAGCCGAAGTCCAAGTCGAAGACGTCTACGACATCAGCGTTTGAGAAGATTGAGGAAGCTGCGCACTCGATGGGCAACTACCCGCTCTTGATCAATGGCCTCGATGAGAATCTGCCAAAGATGATCTTCAACGACCCGACGATGAACAAGATCTGCGACGCGTTCGAATGGATGGGCATCGCCGACGCGTGGGATACGCGCGCGCGCACCGAGCAGCAGTTCCAGTTCATGTCGTACATCCCGTTCGCAGCGCTCGCGGCGCACAAGGCTTGCTGCACGAGCTCCAGACGGCGCGTCGAGTACCCAAAATCCCACTTTGAGTCGCAGAAAAAAGCTGAAAAGTCCACCAACATTTTGCAGGCACTCGCCGAGAACTCGCTGCTCCACCAGAGTCTTCGCGTCGGCGCGTCCGTACTCGCAGTGGACGTTGTGCCGTGGTTGGTCGCGACGCTCTCGCCGAACATTTGCCGCTTTAACCCGGCAGTGCAGACGGCGGACGAGAAAGCGATGGTCGAGCGGCTGATCGATCTCATGGCGTCGCTCGGCCTTTCGTTCCGACCAAAGTATCTGCCGGATGGAAGCGAGGATTATGCGCTGGAGCCGTACGTCGTTGCATTTCAGCGCGTTGAGGTGCACTGCATTGAAGGGGCTGGAAACTCACTTGTCTACGAATATTGTTTGTTTGAACTGTAGGCCGTTGCACGAGCTTCTGATGTTCCGAGGCGGCGAAAACGACAGCGCGTATCGCTCGATGCTGCCTCTCAATGTGAAGAAGATGATCGCGCGCGAAGTGGAGCTCCAGCAAATGCGTCGCAGTGAGACCAGTGCGAGCGCCAAGGGCGGCAAGGGCGGAGCAGGAGCGAAGAAGCTGGATACAGCTCAAGGTGACAGCCGCACGACCGAAGCTGCAGCGTTTGTGCTCCTGGAGCTTAGTGGTAAGTGGACAAGGTCCAACTCTCTCTCCGCCGCCTTCTTCAAACTAATAAGGGCTTTGCTTCTTTGTGTGCGTGTAGAGGAGAAGATGGCTGAGAAGATGGAAGCGATCCGGAAGCGCAACCCGTTTGCGTTTGCGCACCGCGAGGCAAAGCGCAAGCGCGACGCCAATGAAAAGAAAGCTGACGAAGAGAACAAAGAGGACGGCGGCGATGCGCGGCCGGTCGTGCGCTACAAGTTCAACGAAGGGTACACATGCGGCATCATCACGACGGTGTACATGCGCGATTTATTATAAGCCAACACACAGGGAAAGCAATTTATCGTGTCGCTACATAGCTTATGCAGTAGCAACTGAGCGTGGATAAACGCATGTAACGTCTTACTTGTTGCCTCCTTTCTTCTTCTTTTTCTTCTTGTTCTTGTCCGCGTTGGTCGCGCTCACAGGCGCCGGCGGCGGCGCTACTGCTGCTTTGTCAGCAACTGTCGTCGGTGCGCTTGCCTTCATGGGACCAAGCACTTCCTGCATCGCAAAGCGCAGCAGCCGCGTAATTCGCCCGAGAGCGCTGGCCTCGAGCGTCTGGTACTGGATGCTCTGTGACTTGGCCTGCGGAGAACTCTCATCGGCGCTTCGATCGCGTTGCTTCTTGGGCCGCGTCGCGACGCGCGCCACGATCTTCACGTTCGGCTTGTTGGGCTTCTTCTGTCCAACAGTAGCCTTCGACGCAGGCGTCACGCGCGCCTTGAGGAAGAACCGCGTGTCGGCATGCGGATCCGCCACGAACGCCACCTTGGCGAGCTCCTCGAACTTGTCCCAGCTGAACGACGCGCGCGTCGTCGTCGCCGCCATCGTGATCTTTTCCTTCTGACGTCGAAAAGCTCCCCACGAGTGTAGAGTGTGTGTGTCGTTCTCAGATGAAATCGAGTCAGGGGCCATAGAATCAGATCGTAACGGTTGCCCCCATTTCAAAGAGCTATTCTTGGCGCATTGACTATGCGAATGCGGTAACGCGACTCGGCGGTGGCCATAGCGACGCGGTCGCCAGGGGATCAAGCGACTGTTATAGCGCACGAACGCAGGCGGCAGGGCCCAACTGCTTATGATGAGCGCGTGGAGCGGACGAGCCAGCGATAGCGATGACGAGATTGAGCAGAAATTCCAGAGTGAGCCGATGCGAAGACAGACAGCCACGTATTATGCCATGATGCTATGGATACGCCTGCTGACTGGCGGTACTCTTTTGCTATACAGACACGTACGACGAGGTTCTCGCGCTGAAATCACTGCTCCAGGTCGGCCAGGCCGCAGGATGCTCCTCTCCGATCGCAACCCATTTCTTTAACGCTGCTTTCCGTCGTGCTCTTTGACAGGACGTGCTCAGCATCGGTGACGCTCACAATCCGGACGCACGGCATTCGCCTGACGAAGACGTCATTCATTTGCTGATCCGACCGAGGACAACTTGGGATCGGAAGTCGCTTTCGTGCTCCCTGCCACGAGGATGTGCTTTAGTGATGAAATGTGCAGCTTCACGCCCGAATTATGTGATACCCCTCCAGTCGAAAATCATGAGCAGAGCATTCATTTCGCAGCGATTCCCCACGCTCTGCACGAACCACTGAATGACGACGAAGCGCTCCCTGCGAAAGGAGGAAATACACCACGTACCAGCAAAAGCTCCGAGGAACTTTTGCGCCGAAGCGCAATGTTTGAGCCGAATTTCCAGGCGCGCATGCGGCAATATATGTTGCGCAACCGCCACAAGAGAGAGCAAATTCGACTCATTGTGTGCGAGCGAGAAGACGAACTGATGAAAGTCACCCCGACGATCAACCGCATAAGTAGAAAATTGCATGCGGCAATCAAATACTCTCGTCCTAATGCTTTTGCCGTGCTGCCACGAACTAGCGCTCGAAGCGAATTCACCGCAATGTCGCGCATTTGATGGCCTGGAACAGCGAAAAGGAAACGAAACTCTCGCACTTGCGCCACGAAGAAGTCGCGAAGCAAGACGCGGAGATGCTCGCGGTACCAGAGATCGCTCGAAGATCGGCTGCGCTCTTCGACAAGCGCGACGACGACCCCGTGCATTGCAAAGTCGAGGACCGTCTGCATCTACTGGGGCTGATCTACCAATACCAGCAAGAAGAGCGGCTCCTGCAGCGAACGAAGACTGCAGGCTCGTTCCACCCCCACGTCGCGCCTCACTCCGCCAATTTTACAAGGAAAATGCCGCTCCCCGCGCATGAGCGACTGTACCAGCTATCGAAGCGAAAAACAAGGAAAGAGCCGAGCTCCGATAACCAGCACAGCCACAGTCGTGAAAACGGCAAGTGGGTCCGCAGAGAAGATGACGGAAAGAGCGATGACGTCGTCCCGCACGCCGTGCAGCGACTCTGGTCGATGGGCGAAGAGTATAAAAAGAGAAAGCAGCGGCAAGTTGAGTGTCAGAACCAGCAAGTCGAGATGCTACAGGTCGGTGTTCGTACGCAATGCTGCGTGCGTGGATATATCGTTCGATGCACTGTTGAATTGATTGATTTTTGTTGTTGTTGCGAATAGAACACGCCGAAATTGACGCGTCAAAGCCGCAAAATCGCTCTCCAGAGGGGAAAGCGCCGCAATCTCCCCAGCAAACGCTGCGGATGCTGCCGAGGGCGACGCGGCGCATCGACATCGTTTCCGACGGGAAGCAACCAGAGCAGCGGCAAGCGCACGCCGCCGTGCCGTGTGGACGCGGCGCACGCGCACGCGATCTACGAAAAGCAAGTCCAGTGGAAGCATGAGGCCGAGCGAAAAGACATGCAGCTCAAGAATTTCTACAATACGCTCACCCAAAGTGAGTGCACGTTCAAGAACCCGTATTACAAGGAGGCATGGAACACGCTGGCGCTATTGTCCCCGAGACGGGACAGCACTTCAGACGACGACGATGCGTTCCGCCAAGATAATGCGCCTCGCAACCCCAACACGGCGTTCTTCGAGCGCTCCATGAAGTGGGTGACGAAGAAAGAGCAGCGGCTCGAGCAGGAAAAGAGGATCTGGCGCGACATTCACCTGCGCGAGTGCACGTTCAAGCCAAAGGTGTCGCCGCAAAAGAGGCGCCTTCCTCCACGCAAGGCGTGGCAATGGGGTTCTAGGAACAGCCGAGGCACCGGGAGCTCGTATGGCGGGAGCCCGTTCTCGAGTCGACTGCCTCCGTCACTTCCGTTGCGATCCAACCAGCCACCGTCGAGTTTCCTGACGCAGTTCGTTTTCCCCGACGAGTACAGCGCTCTGGATCTGGAAGCGCTCGCCGCGACAACGTCGTCGGAGTACACGAGCTCGCCACGGCGCACAGACTCACATGGGCCGGAGCGTAAGGCGTCAGTGTGTGCTGGCGGAGACTTGCGCTCAGTGCCACCGCCACGCTCAGCGCATGAAGCGCGCGCGGCGGTGAGCGATGTTGAAGCCCATTAAGTTGGCTGTTGCTGTGATTTCATTTGCATTTTGGACTGGAGCTGGTAGACCACTGCTAAATCACTCAAGTGTGGAGTATTCCAGTTTTCAAGTGCTGCTCACAGAGTGGTAAAGCAAATGCTGCGTAGTCTATACTTGACATGGGAAAGAAGTGGACACGCATTTCACTCTGCAAGTGTGCTTCTTGACCATCATTCTGCATGTCATGTACCTTGCCCTTTTTGTCAGAAGCCGTGTGTTGCTTCACGCGCAATCTCTCATTGGATAAAATGACGCTTTGCTTCTCCAGTGCATTCGCATTGGCCGAAAGAACCCATTTTCAGCCAATCCAAGCGTCTGCAAGATATTTTCGCCTTGGGAAACTCCCCCTCCGTTCCCCCCTTCGCCCCCCTTTGTTTGGCTCGGAGCCCGCTCCGCCCGCCGTGCCCCGCCCCGCGCTCACTTGCGAACTCGCTGCTTTCCGCTCACGCCGGGGGAAGAGGGCTGATCGAGTGCGCGCGGTGGGTGCATTTGTTTCTGCGCGAACGAGTGCGACCGCCACCGGAGGAAGTCGCTTGCGTGCAGCCACTTGAGCGCCTCCCTCCCGCTGCCTGTCCACACAGCCAGCTGCCTGCTGGTCGTGCGGTTCCGACCGTAAAAAACAAACAACAACTACCAACTGAAGGAAAGAAGGAGACAAGATGTCGTCGACGCAGTTTTCGTACTCGAGCGCGCGCCTACGCCGCGTCAAGTACCTGCAGTTCGGCGTGTTTAGTCCCGAAGAGATCCGCGCGATGTCGGTCACGAAGCAGACGAAGGTGAACGACCGCATCATCCCCGACGGCATCTCGCGACCAGAGACGTACTTGAACGGACACCCGGTGATCGGAGGCATCGGTGACCCTCGCATGGGCACGTGCGATTTCCGTGCGCGTTGTAAAACCTGTGATTGTACGTTGCTAGTTTTGGGCGAATTTTTTTATGAGGCGATCGGAAGGAATGACCGATTGAGTGATCTGTTTTGCGTCTCTTCCTCTGATTTGTAGGTACGTACAGTGGCAGTGGAGGCAAAGTGAATGACTGCCCTGGTCACTTTGGCCACATTGAGTTGGCGCGTCCGATGTTCCATCTCGGATTTATCAAGGAAGTGCTCAAGATCCTGCGCTCCGTGTGCTTTCACTGCTCGAAAGTGCTGAGTGATGAACGTGACCACCGTTTCCGTTCGGCGATGAGAATCAAGAATGGCAAGCGCCGTTTGAAAGCGGTGTACGAGATCTGCAGCAACAAGTCTATGTGTGAATATGGTGAGGAAGCCGACATGGAGAAAATGCGTGAAGATCTGAACATCGGTCTGCAGGGCGGTCTTGATGACAAGTCCAAGCCAAAAGAAGGTGGTCACGGAGGTTGTGGTGGCCTCCAGCCAAAGTACCGCAAGCAGGGTATCAAGCTTATGGTGGAGTTTCCAGAACAAATGGAAGATGTTCCTGGATCGGGTGATCGTAAGCAGAACTTGCCAGCTGCGAAGGTGCTTTCTATTTTCAAGAACATCTCGGACGAAGGATGCTACGCTTTGGGTTTGGACCCACGTTGGGCACGTCCAGATTGGCTCGTCATGACGTTGATGCCAGTCCCACCACCTCACGTCCGTCCTTCGGTCGCCATTGACGGTATGGCCCGTGGTGAAGATGATCTCACGCACAACTTGGCGTCCATTGTGAAGGCCAACTTGGCATTGCTCAACTGTGTCCGGAAGGGTGAACCGTCCCACATTATTGAGCAGTTCGAGCAGTTATTGCAGTTCCACCTGGCAACTTTCTTGAACAACGAACAGCCGGGGCTTCCGCAGGCACAGCAGCGTTCTGGTAAGCCGTTGAAGACATTGAGGCAACGTCTACGTGGTAAAGAAGGTCGTATCCGTGGTAACTTGATGGGGAAGCGTGTGGACTTTTCCGCGCGTACTGTTATTACGGCCGATCCGAACCTCGAAATCGATCAAGTCGGTGTCCCTCGATCGATTGCCATGAACTTGACCGTGCCAGAGCGTGTGACTCCATTCAACATGGCGTACATGCATCAGTTGATCTCGAACGGTCCGCTGGAGCATCCTGGTGCAAAGTACATTATTCGCGAAGATGGCAATCGTATCGATCTTCGTTACATCAAGAACAAGTCCGATCTTGCGTTGAAATGTGGCTGGATCGTGGAACGCCATCTTCGTGATGACGATTTGGTTCTTTTCAATCGTCAACCGTCGCTCCACAAAATGTCTATTATGGCACATCGCGTGAAGGTGTTCGACTGGTCGACGTTCCGTTTGAACTTGTCGGTCACAGCTCCGTACAATGCAGATTTCGATGGTGACGAAATGAATCTTCACGTTCCGCAGTCAATGACTGCTCGTGCCGAGGCGCAAGAGTTGATGATGGTGCACAAGGTGGTTATTACTCCACAGAGTAACCGTCCAGTGATGGGTATTGTGCAAGACTCGCTGCTTGGTGTGCAGAAATTCACAAAGCGTGATGTGTTTGTGGAGAAGGATATCACGATGGGTCTTCTGATGTGGGTGCTCAACTGGGATGGCAAGGTGCCAACTCCAGCTATCCTGATACCAAAGAAGGGAGAACTGGGCAAATACCGACCAATTTGGACGGGCAAGCAGCTTTTTTCGCAGATTGTTCCGGACATCAACTTCATGGGATTTTCCTCGATTCACAACAGCAACGAAAAGTTCACGGATCTGGCTCCCTTTGATTCTCGGGTCATTGTGCAACGTGGTGAGCTTCTTGCTGGTATCATTGATAAGAAGGTTATTGGTTCGTCTGCTGGCGGTCTTATCCACAACACGATGCTCGAGAAGGGACCGGATGAGACCAAGTATTTCCTTGGTGCCGTCCAGAAGCTTGTCAACAACTGGCTTGTCGGACGCAGTTTCACGGTCGGTGTGAGTGATACCATTGCCGATGTGAGCACTTTGAAGACCATTGTCGATATCATTTCGCAAGCAAAGGTGCAGGTGCATGACCTTGTCGAACGTGGTCAAAAGGGCGAATTGGAGACGCAGCCAGGTCGTACGATGGTCCAGTCGTTCGAGCAGCTTGTGAATAAGGTGCTGAACACAGCTCGTGATCAGGCTGGTCGTGAAGCTCAAGGCAGTTTGGATGAGACCAACAACATTAAGGCTACTGTGACGTCCGGCTCCAAGGGTTCTTTCATTAACATTTCCCAGATTATTGCTTGTGTGGGGCAACAAAACGTTGAAGGAAAGCGTATTCCGTACGGCTTCAACCATCGTACGTTGCCTCACTACGGCAAAGACGATCTTGGCCCAGAGAGTCGTGGCTTCGTCGAGAACTCGTACCTGAAGGGTTTGACTCCTCAAGAATTCTTCTTCCACGCTATGGGTGGTCGTGAAGGTTTGATTGATACAGCCGTCAAAACCGCTGAAACCGGGTACATTCAGCGTCGATTGGTGAAGGCTATGGAATCGGTCATGGCTCGATATGATGGCACTGTGCGAAATGCTCAAGGTGAAATTATCCAGTTCCTGTATGGCGAAGATGGTATGGATGCTGTCTGGGTGGAGAAGCAACGTTTCGAATCGCACCGCTTGAACAAGCGTGAATTCGATCACAAGTACGTATTTGACATCACTAGTGAATACCTCGGCTGCGTGCCAAAGTGTCCTGATCAGCTGTACTTGGAGCCTGATATTATCAAAGATATCCGAACGAACCAACAGACACAGCAAATTCTTCGTGAAGAAATCGCTCAACTGCAGAAGGATCGAGTGAACTTGCGAGTTATTTTGGCCAGTCGTGGTCAAGGCCAAGAGTCGGACAATGCGGCCCAGGTTCCAGTCAACATCAAGCGTTTGCTTGAAAATGCGCAGCAGCTGTTCAGTATTGACATGCAAAAACCTTCGAGCCTGCACCCTACTCGTATTATCGAAGGCGTCAAGGAACTGTGCAAAAAGATCATTGTCGTGCAGGGCGAAGACCCATTGAGTGTTGAAGCTCAGGATAACGCGACTCTGTTTTTCCAGATTCTGCTTCGTTCGACTTTGTCGTCGAAATGCGTCACGCTGGAGCATCGCCTGACGGAAACCGCGTTTGAGTGGCTGATGGGTGAAATCGAATCTAAATTCACAAGCGCGTTGGTTGCTGCTGGTGAAATGGCTGGTGTTGTGGCCGCACAATCGATTGGTGAGCCGGCGACGCAGATGACGTTGAACACTTTCCACTACGCCGGTGTGTCTGCGAAAAACGTTACGCTTGGTGTGCCTCGTCTGAAAGAAATCATGAACATCGCCAAGGATGTGCGTACGCCTTCTCTCCAAATTTACCTCACGGCAGACTCTGCGCATGATGCTGATAAGGCGAAGTTCATCCAGTCTCAGCTTGAGTACACGACTCTTGCTGATGTGACGGCAAACACTGCGATTTATTACGACCCGGATCCAATGAACACAATTGTTGAGGAAGATCAGGAGTTCGTTGCGACGTACTATGAAATGCCAGACGAAGACACGCCGATGGCGCGCTCGCCTTGGCTGCTTCGTATTGAGCTGAACCGTGAAATGATGGCAGACAAGAAGCTGTCGATGAGTGAGATCGCAGCCCAGATCGAATCCGAGTACGGCCAAGATTTGTCGTGCATTTTCACTGATGATAACGCTGATAAGCTTGTCTTGCGTATCCGAATCATGAGTGACGAAGAAGAAAAGCTTCAACGATCGGGTGATACTGCAGTGGGCCAGGAAGACGATACCTTTCTGAAGCGCGTCGAGCACAACATGCTTACGCAGATGAAACTGCGTGGTATCCAGGGTGTGAAGAAGGTGTACATCCGTGAAGGGCGACAGACACACTGGTTTGACGATGTCGGTTTCAAGATGATGACTGAATGGGTGCTCGATACCGATGGCACGAATCTGCTGGACGTGCTTTGCTATCCTCAAGTCGATGCCACCAGAACGATTTCGAACGATATCGTTGAAATTATCCAGGTGCTCGGTATTGAAGCTGTTCGCCGTGCGTTGCTGAATGAGATCCGACAGGTGATTTCGTTCGATGGTGCTTATGTGAACTACCGTCACTTGGCGTGTCTCGCTGATGTGATGACGTTCCGTGGCCACTTGATGGCTATCACGCGCCACGGTATCAACAGAGATGACTCTGGTCCTCTTGTTCGATGCTCGTTTGAAGAAACCGTTGAAATTCTCATGGATGCCGCCATGTTCTCTGAAGGAGACCCATTGACTGGTGTGTCTGAGAACGTGATGCTTGGTCAATTGGCTCCGCTCGGTACTGGTTTGATGGACCTTGTGTTGGATGCGAAGAAATTGGCAAACGCCATCGAGTACGAAGCATCTGAAATCCAGCAAGTGATGCGAGGTCTGGACAACGAGTGGAGAAGTCCAGACCATGGACCTGGAACTCCAATTTCGACTCCGTTCGCATCGACTCCAGGGTTCACGGCTTCTTCTCCCTTCAGCCCGGGTGGTGGCGCGTTCTCGCCTGCAGCTGGTGCGTTTTCGCCAATGGCGAGCCCAGCGTCACCCGGCTTCATGTCGTCTCCAGGTTTCAGTGCTGCTTCTCCAGCGCACAGCCCGGCGTCTCCGTTGAGCCCGACGTCGCCTGCATACAGTCCAATGTCGCCAGCGTACAGCCCCACGTCGCCGGCTTACAGCCCGACATCACCGGCTTACAGTCCGACGTCGCCGGCGTATAGCCCAACGTCGCCTGCGTACTCGCCGACATCGCCAGCGTACTCGCCAACGTCGCCAGCGTACTCGCCAACTTCTCCAGCGTACAGCCCGACGTCACCAGCATACAGCCCGACGTCTCCGGCTTACTCGCCAACTTCGCCAGCGTATTCACCAACATCGCCAACGTATAGCCCA
>JAADVP010000968.1:0-12553 GCA_023335675.1 Globisporangium solare
AGGAGAAGGAGGATGAGTGCGAGGGCCGAAAGAAATTCCTGCCTGCGTGCTGGAAACACGAGTGCCGCAGCCATCAAAGCGTCTTTTGCTCCATCCGACGAAGAGGGACGGAGGGAGGAGGGACGGAGGAAGCACCAGTCGAGCGGAGGACATGGAGGCCGAGCAGACCAAAGTGCGTGAGACTTGCTTGCTGTGAAACACTCGCCTTGTGTGTGTGCGTTTCTTTTTTTTCTGATGTGTGGGGGGTTGCTTGTCGACATGGCGGACTTGTTTGCAGGTGTACGTGCCAGATGCGAATGTGAGTTGGATCGAGGCGTCGATTACAAAGGGCCACGTCGTGAACGACGACACGGTCGAAGTCGTGCTCGAGGCCGACGAGCAGGAAGAAGACAGCGAGAAGCACCCGGAGGCCGGCACCGTCCGCACCGTTCCCGTACGTTTTATAGCTGCTGCTTTCTCCTTGTCTATGTGACTTGCAACAACTCATGCCAAGTGCGCACTTGCAACTTGTAGAAAAATGCCATTTTGCTGCAAAACCAAGTGCGCAACGCCAACGGCGTCGAGGACATGGTCAACCTCAACTACCTGCACGAGCCCGCCATCTTATACAACCTCAAGCAGCGCTTCTTGCGCCAGATCCCCTACACATACACCGGCCCCATCTGTATCGCCGTCAACCCCGTACGTACCGCACCCCTCTTGCAGCAATTAATTCTTGCGCCCACTTTGCTGCAAGCACCGAGTGTAATCCCTCTGTTCCTAACGGTTATGCCATGGTTGCCTTCTCCTATTCCAGTATGCGTGGCTCGACATCTACAGCAAGGACGAGCAGGAGCAGTACCTGGAGAAGGACCGCAGCGAGCTTCCGCCGCACGTGTACGCGACGAGCGCCGCGAGCTTCCAGCACATGCGCACGTTCGGCGAGGACCAGAGCATCCTCGTGAGCGGCGAGTCGGGCGCCGGCAAGACCGAGACCACCAAGATCCTCATGTCACACCTCGCGGCCGCCGGCACGAACGCCCTCAGCGCTGCCGCCGACAGCTCCGACAAGGACGAGACGAGCATCATCCAGCGCGTGCTGGACGCGAACCCGCTCATGGAGTCCTTCGGCAACGCCAAGACATCGCGCAACGACAACTCGTCGCGCTTTGGCAAGTTCTCGGAGCTCCAGTTCAACGCGCTCGGCCAGCTGATCGGCGCCAAGTCGCGCACGTACCTGCTCGAGAAGTCGCGCGTGTCGCTCCAGGGCCAGGACGAGCGCAACTACCACATTTTCTACCAGCTGCTCGCGGCGCCCGAGGCCACAACGGCGCAGGTGGCGCTCGCGGGCATGCGCGCCGAGGACTTCCCGTTCATCGACCCGCGCGGCCAGCGCGTGAGCGACGGCATGAAGGACGCGCACCGCTTTGCGCAGACCGTGTCGTGTCTCGCGACCATGGGCGTGTCTTCGGACGACCAGATCGGCATGTTCAAGGTCGTCGCGGCGATCCTGCACATGTCGCGGCTCCAGTTCGCGACGCCCGAGGGCAACGAGGACGCGTCGGAGCTCGTGAACGACCCGGAGAACTTCAAGGCTAAGGCGCTCGTGGCGCAGCTGCTCGAGTTCCCCGAGCTCGAGCTCGAGAAGGCGCTGTCGACGCGCCAGATGTCGCTCTCGGCCGTGACGGAGACGTACTCGGTGCCGCTGAGCGTGGCGCAGGCCCAGGGCGCGCGCACGGCGCTCGGCGTCGCGCTGTACTCGCACCTCTTTGGGTGGCTCATCCACCGCGTCAACATGTCGACGAGCGCGCCGGCCGCGGACGTGGCCAACAAGATCTGCATCCTCGACATCTTTGGGTTCGAGATCTTTGAGAAGAACTCGTTCGAGCAGCTGTGCATCAACTACGCGAACGAGAAGCTCCAGCAAAAGTTCACGCAGGACGTGTTCAAGTCGATCCAGGTCGAGTACGAAGAAGAGGGCATCCCGTGGACGCGCATCGAGTTCGCCGACAATGCGAACGTGCTCGCGCTGATTGAGGGCCGCTTCGGCGTGCTGTCGCTGCTGAACGAGGAGTGCATGCGCCCCAAGGGCAGCGACGCCGCGTTCGCGAACAAGCTCAAGGCCCACTACAACGACAACGACCGGTTCGAGAGCCCGCGGTTCGCGCGCGACGCATTCGTGATCAGGCACTACGCCGGCCGCGTGCAGTACGACACGAGCGGCTTTCTGCTCAAGAACACGGACGCGCTGCAGAACGACCTCATCGCGCTCATCCGCAAGAGCGGCTCCAAGTTCGTCAAGACGCTCTTCCCCGAGGAGCACACGGGCGACGCCATGACGGGCGTGGCGGCCACGCCTGCCGCGCCCACGGGCGGCCGCCCCGCGCTCAAGCGCCGCACGTCGATCGTCGCGGACACGGTCGGCACGCAGTTCAAGAGCCAGCTGAACGGGCTCATGGAGGACATTCGCCGCACGAACGTGCACTACATCCGCTGCATCAAGCCCAACTCGCAGAAGAGCCCGCACGTGTTCAACAAGCTACGCGTGACCGAGCAGCTGCAGTGCGCGGGCGTGGTCGAGGCCGTGCGCATCAGCCGCATGGCGTACCCGAACCGATTGCTGCAGACCGTGTTCTTGGAGCGCTTCCGCGGCGTCGCGTCGGCGAAGCTGGGTCCGCTCGGCGGCGCGGATGCGGCGAACGCGGCCACGGAGGACGCCAAGGTGCTCGCGGCCGTGCGTGACCTGCTCGCGAACCACTTGCTCCCGGACAAGGACAAGGAGTACCAGCTTGGCAAGACGCGCGTGTTCTTCCGCAAGGGCGCGCTCGAGTTGCTCGAGGAGATGCGCTCGCGCAAGCTCAACGCCGCGGCCGTGGTCATCCAGCGGTACGCGAAGAAGTGGCATGCCATGGCTGCGTTCCGCACGATCAAGCTCGCGTGCGTGGCCGTGCAGACCGCGTACCGGGGCTTCTACGCGCGCCAGGTGTACCGCAAGCAGCGCGCGGCCGCGGTCGTGATCGAGAAGTACGCGCGCCGCCTGCGCGCGCAGCAGCTGCTGCTGGAGATGCGCAAACACCACCGCGCGACCAAGATCCAGAACGTGTTCAAGATGCACGTGTGCCACCGCAAGTACCGCACGGTGCTCAAGTCGGTGCGGTTGCTGCAGAGCGTCGTGCGCATGTTCCTCGCGGTCAAGTCGTTCGCCGTGCTCCAGAAGCAGGCGAAGGAGGACGCAAAGCTCGAGAACCAGATCCAGCTGCTCAAGAAGCGCCTCCAGCAGGAGCGCGAGGCGCGCATCGAGCTCGAGCAGCAGGCGTACGGCCACCGCTCGTCGATGGTCATGCGCAGCGAGGAGGCGCTCGAGGACGCCGACTTTGTGATCGACCAGCTGCGCAGCGAGAACGCGGCACTCAAGGAGACCAACACGAACCTCAAGACGTTCAGCGCGCAGATGCGCAAGGAGAAGGAGGTGATGGAGCGCGGCGCGTACGTGAACGGCGCGTCGTTCGCAGCCGCAAATCAGCGCAACGCCAAGCTCCAGGAGGAAGTCGAGCTGCTGCGCGCGGCGCAGCTGCGGTACAAGGAGACCCACCGCATGATGAAGACGCAGAACATGGCGGCCATGGAGAAGCTCAAGCTCATGCAGAGTAGTCTGAACGAGGCCATGAACGAGCGCATGGCGCTGCGCCAGAGCGTCGACCACCTCAAGAACCACACGGAGCACCTGCAGAACGAGAACGTGGCGCTCGCCAAGGTGAACGCGCGGCTGCGGCTGATCCTGCGCCAGGACCCGGAGCTGAGCCGCAAGCACCGCGACGAAGTGCCGCGTCTGACCAAGCTCGCGTTCACGTCCAAGCAGTCGGCGCCACCCAAGACGGCCGCGCTCGCGAGCATCATCAAGGCCCAGGAGCCGTCGACACCCGTGGTCAACATGCGCGTGTCGCTGTCGACGCTGCAGCCGCCGCTGCCGCCAAGCGCGGCGCCCGTGGGCGGCAACGTGTCGTCGTCGCTGCCGTCGGCGACGCCGATCAAGCGCGCCAACTCGCTGTCGGTGACCACGAAGAAGGCCGAGGCCGCCAAGACCCAGCGCGTCGTCAACATCCGCGAGGTCAGCAGCAAGGAGGTCGAGGAGGAGCCCGTGGTCGAGAAGAGCTTCATGACGGTGGTCGTGAGCGGCTCGGCCGGCAACAGCCTCACGAAGGAGCCGACCCACTCGGTGGGCACGAACGCGGCCAACAAGCTCCCCGTGTCGCCACAGCAGCTGCGCAAGGCGCTCGTGCGCCAGCCCACGGGCGAAGACGGACCGCTCATGGAGCCCGCCAAGGTCATGGGCATCGTGCTCGACGAGGACGAGGACGAGGACGACAGCGCCGACCAGCGCGTGAGCTTCAGCGTCACGCTCGGCGTCGACCTGCTCGAGGAGGCGTCCAAGCAGCAGCAGCGCAACTCGATGATTGGCGCGGTGGCGCCGCCGCCGCCGCCAGCGCAGAAGGTGACGTTCACGCCGCCCGCCGGCAGCTACGCGAGCGCCGTGGCCGTGAACCCCGCGGCCACCAAGCCGAGCGCGCCCAAGACCGTGGGCACGTCGAAACCGCGCGGCCGTCGCGGCTCGCACGACCGCGACGACGCGAGTCTGCGCAACTCGTCGCTGCGCCAGTCGTTCACGCTCGGCTCGTCGATCGGCGGCAGCGGCACGACGGGGTACACGCGCCGCGGCTCGTGCGACCGCAGCGACTCGGGCAGCGTCAATGGCGACTACAGCAACAACACGGGCCGCTCGCGCCGCGGCTCGTACGACCGCAGCGACTCGGGCTCGGTCAACGGTGACAACACGCGCGGTCGCGGCCGCCGCGGGTCCTACGACCGCAGCGACTCTGGCAGCGTGAACGGTGACGCGAACCCGCGCGGTCACAACCGCCGCGGTTCGTACGACCGCTACGACTCGGACGTGCTCCACAACTCGTCGCTGCGGCAGTCGTTCGGCGGCGGCAAGTCGTCGCCCAGCAGCAGCGTGGACGGCCGCGCGCGCCTGAGCTCGTACGACCGCCCCAAGGGCACGGTGAGCACGAACGCCGCCAAGAACGGCGGCAGCCGCGGCGGCAAGCGCATCGAGCTCTAGGGAGCTCTTCTATCTATGAGGACAAAAAAGTGCTTTTTTTAGTTTGTGTACGTGGAGGAACGACTGCTTTTTTTTTTGTATTGGTGTTGGAAGGAAGAAAAAGAAACCCGTTAAACATTCATAACATGATCAACCTTTGTATTTATCAACCCATGGTGATAGTAATTTTGTGAAGGCTGCCTATGTACAAAAAGAGTGCATAAAACCTCTCTAATTCCACTAAAATGCTCCTTGACACACTCGATCCAAAGTGGTAACACATGTGGTCCACTCTCCCTACACGGTGTGGTCCACGCACCCGCCTTCCTTTTCCTCCAAGCCTTTCCACCAAACACCAACAAGCGCAGCAGCAGACGACACGATGGCGCGCGACGAGAGCGACGACGATGCGCGGCGCCACAGGAAGCACAAGAAGAAGGAGAAGCGCCGGCGCCGCCAGCGCTCGCCGTCTGCGTCCTCCGAGAGCAGCGACGACGAGCGCGCGAGACGCAAGCAGCGCAAGCGCACCGAGAAGATGCTGGCGTCCTTTGGGTACTCGAACGACACGAACCCGTTCGGGGACTCGAACCTGAGCCAGCCGTTCGTGTGGGGCAAGAAGTACGAGGACAGCGACCAGAAGAAGAAGAAGAGCAGCAAGCCGAGCGAGAAGGAGCTCAAGCAGGCGCAGCTCGAGCGCATGGAGGAGATCCGCAAGGCGCGCAAGCGCCGCGACGAGCGCGAGGCCGAGCGCGAGGAGATGGAGCGGCTCAAGAACGAGGAGCTGAGGCTGCACGACGCCGAGCAGTACGAGGACTGGCAGCAGAAGGAGGAGGATTTCCACTTAAACCAGGCGCGCGTGCGCTCCAAGCTGCGCATCAAGGAAAAGCGCGAGCGGCCCGTAGACCTGCTGGCCAAGAACCTGCTGCTCGTCGCGCACACGACGCAGCAGGTCGAGAAAGACGACTTCCTCTCGGGGGGAGGCCACGACGGCGTGCGTGTCGAGCCGCGAAGGCCGCACGCGATCGTCGAAGTACTCTCGATGGACGAGCTGCTGGAGCTGCAGGACAACATCACGGAGTACCTGGACCTCGAGAGCCGCGACGGCGAGAACAAGGAGTTCTGGACGCTCATGATGCTCATCTGCCGCGACCGCATCCGAAGACTGCGGCGCTCGCAGAGCGAGCACGGCACGGAGCGCGGCGCGATCCACGACTCTGTCAACGACACGATCACCGACATGCTCGAGGGAAAGGACAAGCGCGAGCTGCTGAGTCTCAAGCAGGACGTGACCAAGACGATCGCGAGCGCCGAGGCGAGCGCGGGCGTCGACGTCGAGTTCTGGGAGGAAGTCTCGCAGCAGATCGAGGTGTATGTGGCGCGTGCGCGACTCACGGAGCTGCACGAAGACATGCTTGACAAGCTCCACGACCTCATTGAGAAGCACGACGCGGCGGCCGCTGCTGCTGCAGACCATGGACACCGTGAGAGCGGCCGTGCTGGAGACCGCGACGAAAGCCGCGAGGCCATGCAGATGGAGCGCGCCGAGGCGCACAAGGAGCTCGAGGACATGGAGGAGAAGATGGGTATGTCTGAGGAAGTAGCGGTCGAGGACGTGCCGCAGTGGAGCGAGAAGTACCAGCCGCGGAAGCCCCGGTACTTCAATCGCGTCAAGACGGGCTACGATTGGAACAAGTACAACCAGACCCACTACGACCACGACAACCCGCCGCCCAAGGTCGTGCAGGGCTACAAGTTCAACCTGTTCTACCCGGACCTGATCGACAAGCACGCGGCACCGCGGTTCTTCTTGGAGAAGACCAACTCGCCCGACTTCTGCATCATCCGCTTCAGCGCGGGGCCGCCGTACCAGGACATCGCGTTCAAGATCGTGAACCGCGAGTGGGAGTACTCGCACAAGCGTGGCTTCAAAAGCGTCTTCGAGAGAGGCATCCTACATCTGTACTTCAACTTCAAGCGCCACCGCTACCGCCGATAAGCCAGCGAGAGCGCCCCAGACAAATAAGCAAGCAGCGAATGGGGAAACCACAGAGCCCAACAACAGAGCAACCAAAGGAAAACTCGGCCATTATTCTCTCTTGTTTGTGAGTCTTACTACGTAGTATGCATGGAGGATTGATTGATTGTATGAATTCTGCTTTGCACCACGGGGGCTGCTCACGTGCACGTCTCACAGACGCTGCTGGCCGTGCTGCGGCCGATGTAGCGCTGCAGCAGCTTCTGGCGCATCGACGCCTCGACGCCCTCGCTCTTGAGCGGCACCTGGTACGCCGCGCTGCCGCGCACGGGCTCGATCTTGAACTCGCCGAGCAGCTCGGGGCACTGCTTGCCGCCCTCGCCGATCTCCTGGCACTCGCGGAGCAGGTCGTACGCGATCGCGGACGTCACGACCGAGTCGTGCGCGTAGTCCGGGTGCGCGCGCACAAAGCGGCGCATCCACGTCGCGGCCGTGGGCAGCTCGCCCGTCGCGCGCTTGGCGATCAGACACAGGTACTGGTGCACGACCTTGCGCGTGGCATCGTCGCACTCGATGTAGTCCAGGTACGCGTACACGATCGGGATGAGGCCCGTGAAGTACGTGCCCTTGCCGAGCATGATCTCGGCGATCGTCATGGGCTCGCAGCGGTCCGGGTCCTCGTGGAGGCCGCAGGGCGAGTGCGACGAGCAATCGCCCGACTCGGGCGGCGCCAAGTGGCACCGAAAGTAAAACTTTTCGTCCAGCACGGCGTTCACGCGGTGCGCGGCCTCCATGTTCTCGTTCACGCGCGACAGCGGGATGTACAGGTTCAGGTCGAACGTGAGGATCACGCGCGAGAGCAGCGCGATGAACACCGTGAACGCCGCGTTCTCAAAGTCCGTGAGCTGAATCTCCATCGAGCGGAACTCGGTGCGCCAGCCGATGTGCGGCGACTGCGTACGCTCGCCCTTCTCGTCCACGTGCGACGACGGCGGCGGCGGCGGCTTCCAGCGCACAGTCTGCCAGTTGGTCGACTGGATGTTCTCGAAGTGGTCGGTCTCGCTCGCGTTGTCCAGGTGCAGGCGCTGCTGGTAGATCACGAGCGGGTCGCGGATGAACAGGTGCGAGATATGGAGCGCGAGCAGCCGGTCGACACCGTTCTGCGTCAGCGTCTTGAACGACTTTTCGTCGTACGGCACGTCGACGTCGTTATACTTGTCTGTGGACGAGTGCGGGTCCTCACCGTGCTTGTGGTTGCAAATGTATGTCGAGATGCCCTCGTAGCGCGACTTGGGCAGCCGCTTGGCGCCGTTGCCCGCCATCTTGGCGTACTTGGCCTTCGTGGCGTCGTCCGTGGGCAAGTCGGCGATGCCGAGCTCCTGCGGCGTGCGGTCGTCCACGGCGGCCGAGATCGTGGCCCAGCGCACGTCCGTGTCGGCCAGTCGGCCCTTCAGGATCGGCGTCGCGGCCGTCAGTGCGAGTAGAATGGGCGAGAGCACGCCCAAGTGGTCGTACAAGTGGCGCGACTCGCCAATGTTCTTGGCCTGGAACGTCACCTGCAGGCAGCACATGCCCATGCCAAACGCCATGCAGTCCATGTGGATGAAGCCCGGGTACGGCTCGGCTTGCTCGACGACGTGCGAGATCGAGATCTTGCGGCGCGAGCGCAACTCGTCGTCTTCGAACGCTGCGATGGCATCCGACGACGGTGACTTGGACATCGCGGCGTCCGTGGGGGACGACACGCCATTCGAGGGCGACGTCGTCGTGGACGTGGTCTCGTCGTCGTCGAACGAGGACGAGTCGCGCTTCGATTCGTACTTTGGACGCGATTTCTCGGCGTTCCACGTCGCCTTCTCCTCCAGCAGCATCGCCTTTGTGTACACGTCCTTGAACAGCGGCACGCGGATGTCCACCTTGCGCGTGCGGCGCTTGCGGATGTTGCGCGTGAGCGTCGCGAACCGTGGGTGCGGGTTGATCACGTCGTCGCTGACGTAGTTGGACTCGGCCACGGGGCCGTGCGGCTCCGTGTGCGGGAACGTAAAGTCCCTGACGCCCATCATGGGGAACGCCGTGACCGTCGGCGCGATCTCGTCGTCATGCAGCAACTCGAGCAGCCGCGCGCGACGCAGCCGCATGTTTCCCTCGACCTTGCGCAGGTCGGTCGTGAAGCCACCGTAGGGCACGCTGGGCGTGCCTTCGATCATCCACGCGCCGTACTCGGGCACCCAGTTGCAGCCCTCGTTGTTGCCGTCGTGGCCCTTGAACTTGAGCTCCTTCTCGCGCAACTGCGCGAGGATCTCGGCGCCGCGCAGCGACAGGCGCGGCACGCGCGCGTGCGCGTCCATCTTGAACACGCCGTACTCGAGCTCGTCGCCCCACTTGAGCACGTCGCCCTCGATGTCCTTGACGCGCTTGAAGATGTGCAGGAACTGGTCGATGCCATGCGAGCGCACGTGCTCGAGCCAGTCGAGCGCGTCGTCCCAGTCCAGCGGACTGCCTTCCACGAGGAGCCCCATGCGGTTCGCTTGCTGTGGCTGCGTGCGTGTGGGGAGCTACGCAAGTTGGGCACTGGCGGGCGGGCGCCGACGGCGCACAGCGGGCGCCAATCGTTCTAATAGTGGACTGTGGGGGACGCCACGGCGGACCACCAGCGCTTAGAGTGAAGGTCACCGCCTCGCCAAACACAAAAAACCTTAGTATTAGTGCAGAAAACGGACAGATACGGGGTTTTATACGTTGAGGGGGAGATGGTTACGTAAACATTGTGATGGGAGAATCTAACGTTTCGACGTCGAATCAAACGTTTTATTGATTTATTGCGGAATTTCAGCGAATCAGAGTGCATATCTGCTTATGACGAATCGATATGAGGGTAGGGAATAAAGGTGGCCATAGCCGATTATGCATCCACAGTGTGCAGCTGTAATCTAAGCAAATACCTTCATTGGCAAAAGTATTGACGAACTACTTTGAATTAACAAGTCGTACAGTGAATTATGTGGGATCGATCTTGAGAATGCTTTCTGGCCACCCATCTAAGCACCGTGAGCGATGAGATGATACCACGAGCGTGCCTAAAGTGTACCTTCTGGACATGTTCGACACGATCGGTTGAATGAACAAACTGATCCGCTAGCCAGACAGGCTTTCTCCCACTTGGTACACTCAAGGTACCGTTGCGTCCACCTCGAAGCTGCTCTTGAGTTGGGAACTTCTGACGAGCCGCTTGCCGCCGGAGCAATCAGACTCCATCACCCCTGTTCATGATTGCAGAAACAGCAGCCATTTGAAGACTAAAAAGAGCGAGAGAAATGACGACAACCACCCATCAAACGCGAAGTGAAGCAGCGGAATTTTGAGTGGGACAACTTTTAAAAAAAAACGCACGAGGAGCTCTTGGAGACTGGTGCAAGGCTCAACGATCTCGCTATGGAGAAGCGGGTACACTACATATTACAGCATGTAGCGCAGCTTCGTTGGCAAAACGCAAAAGATCTCATCTTGACTTGCTGAAAGTTCCTCTTATAAAGTGAGGAAAAAAAGCCACCCAACCGACGGAAGCCGACCTGTCGGCTGACAGTTGGCTCGCTTTCCGTGGATGTGTCAAGGCTTCAACTGGACGCCGCCTGATCGGAGAGCATGCGACGCTACTGTGGTGGCCGCATGTTTGGGCTTCTTCCACATGGCGCCTTGCCACGCACTTGTGACGCACGGACGTTTTGCCTTCAACAATAAAGCTGCTGTTTTTTTCTTCTTCTGTGAAAAATATATGACCATCACTCATAACCATCACTCACACAAATCGCGTTTTGTACCCAGATCTCCCATGATGCATTGCAGGTGTTCTCTGTGTGGCAACCCAGTCACTCCCCAAGTGCCCACGTCGCGCGCCGATCCTCTTTCCTCATGTGTCCACGTACCCCAGAGACCATGGTGATGGCGACGAGCTGCCAGATCTGCTTCGAACCCCCGCGCGATGACAGCGTCGTCGCCCGCAACCTCTGCGGGTCCGAGTGCCCTGCTGTTGTGTGCCGAGATTGCCTCACGACGCATATCCAAGTGAGCCTGGAGAGAAGCTACGGCGGCATGCTCCCGAAGGTGCGCTGCCCGATTTGCTTGACGCTGATGAACAAAAACCAGTGGAAGCACCACGTGCAAACCGACAACGGCGCAAAGGCGCTTGAAACGTACGAAGAGCTCTGTGAGCAGGCGTGCAGCCTCACGGTTCCTTGCTGCCACAAAAGTGGGTACACTCACCTTCCGACTGCTGCTGCTATTAACGGTGTCCCAGAGGAAGAAGTCGACAACCCGTTGCGGCTGCTCCCGTCCGTGAAAGCCAAGATCCCCGAGTTTCGACGCCAGTGCCGCGCGTTTTGTCGCCATCAGCTCTCTGGTCGCGCGCTCTTGGAGTACATTTTCACGACATTTGGAGCGACAAAGGACGACATGATCGTGCAGTGTACGCTTCGCCGGATCGACGATGAAGAGCGTCGGGCATCATTGCTGCTGTCGTATCTGTACTTGCGACCAGCGATTTACACCCACTGCTGCAACTACGCGGTGTGTTTCAACTGCAAGCGCATTGGCCATCATGACAAGTGCGACTTGGACACGGTCATCGACGAAGCGAGCTCCATCGTGCAGTGCCGCGACTGCCGCTCGATGCTTCTGAAAGTAGAAGGATGCGACAGCGTCATTTGCCTCTGCGGGTACGCTATGGACTGGGACTTCGAAGCAAAGTACCACGCGCTCCACCAGAAGCAGCTCCTGCCTGTCGACTACTTCGATTATGACGTGCTGTGCGAGTGGCACAACTGGCACGGTAGCTACAAAGCAGCAGTGGATGAGTCGTTGAAGAGACAGAAAACCAAACTCTTGCTTGCCAGCGTGGTGCCTGTCGCGGGGCCGTATTTGCGCATGTACATCTGGCGCTGGCGCCATGCAAAGCGACTGAGAAACGTACTGCAGCATCTCGATGCAGCGCGTCTGAACCAAGAACGGCAAAAGTACTGGGAGACCTACGTCGCAAACAACGCGGCTGTCATGGCAGAACTCGAGCAAGAGAGGTGCGAGTTCTTGCGCATTGGGCTCCATGAAGCGAAACTATGAACAGGATTCCACATTGCATTCTTATTTACGTAGCCGAGGTGCATTTGCTGTCTGATGCATTCTAATTTACACATTCGCACACACGTTTAACCGATTATTGCTCAATGTTGTATCTCACAACGTTCTTCGTTACTGTACAAGTTAACATGCAACATGTTAATAATGGCTCGGAAAAACGAAAACATTTACAAATGCCAAGAGAAAGCCCATTTTGCACAAAAGGTGTCCTCTTCCCCAGTGGTAAGCGTGGTTATTACGGAATTCATCGAGAATGTCACCTTCGAAAAAACTAAAGCGACTACCTATTTTTTCTCGACGTCTTCCGTAACAATGCCTGAGAGTACAGGCTGTCCTATAGGATACTACGAGCCTCCGCATTGCTACGGCAC
>JAADVP010000969.1:0-12507 GCA_023335675.1 Globisporangium solare
ATAATCGTCTCTGCCTTCTTTAGGAATGAAAAAATGGATCGAGCCCGCAGCAGGTTCCTCCGCCTCTCTACGAGTCTTTCCGCTTGATGTACCCGCTCGAGCAGAACGCGGGTTTGCACACGTAGCGCCGGCCGAGCGTGCGCAAGACGCCCTTCTTCAGCATGAGGTAGCCCGTGACGGCGAAGATCACGAGCGACGCCCCGAGCCCGTCGCGCACGCGGGTCGCGAGCTCTTCCTCGGGCCGCATGCTCATCGACACGCTGACGATGACGAGGCTCATGAGGCTGAGCTCCATGGCAAAGTTCACGAGGCTGTGCTGCTGCTGGAACGTGAACGGGGACTCGTCGCGCTTGTCCGGCAAGAAATTGCCCACGAGCAGATCGTACGCGTCCTGGCGCACGCCGTCGGCAAAGTTGTTGAGGTAGTAGCGCGTGACCGAGTTGATGCCGTCCTGGAGGGCGCCCGAGACCGTGCGCTTGCCCGTGCGCGTGAAGTCGGTCTTGAGCGCGCCCGTGCCGGCGTACATCTTGCTCACGTAGTCGGCATTGTCGGCCCACGCGTTCTTAAATACGAGCTCGAACGCTTCGTAGGGCGAGTCCAAGACATTCGCGGCCTTGTTATCATCGTGCAACCCGAGCGACATGAGCGTGCACCGGCGCGCAAACAGACTCATCACGACGTTCGTGCGGTCGAGGTTGTCCATGCAATTGACGCGGAACACGCCCTTCTGGCGGTTCACAAGGCGGCCCTCGCCGTCGCACTCGAACCAGCCGTACTGGTTGAACTGGTCGTTCACCTCGACGAGGAGCTTCGAGAGGTTGCCCCACTGCATCTTGCGGCACTCGTGGTGGAAATCGAACCACACGTACGCGATGGGCTCCGTGAACAGCTGTGAGATCGCTGGCGCAGCAGCGCTACTTCCGTTGGTAGACGCCGAACCGTTGCTGCCGTGCGACGGGGACGACTGCGCACTGCCGCTCACCGACATGGAGCGGTGCTTTGGCGACGAGTTCGTCGGCGACGACGTCGCTGCGGGCGCGGGACACTGCGTGTCCGATGCGCGCGACTGCTGGTTGTATTTCTTCACGTACTTACCGTACGCCGAGCCGAGCTGCGCCTGGTCGCGCACGGTCTTCGACTTGCCCGCCCTGTCGATGAGGTTCACGACGGTCACGTGGCCGTAGCGCTGGATGATGTTGTCCATGTGCGCACGGAACGCGAGCTCGTTCCAGTCGACGATGCTCTCGGTGCCGCTGAACGCGTACCGCGTGCGCGGCATGTACTTCAACGTGACCATCTGGTCCCAGTACAACGGGATCGAGCCGCGGATCTGCACGTACGAGCAAATCGAACGGTTCGGCTTCACGATCATCATCTCGGTCTCGGCAAAGTTGGCCACAAAGCCGTCCTTATCCACACCGCGCACGTTGAACCGCGTGCCGACGCGGCACCAGCTGCGGCGCGTGAAGAAAAGCAAATCGCAGCGCATGCCGTTGATCTCGCACTTCTTCATCACCTTGACAAAGCCGCTGATGACGGGGACGATCCAGTTGTGCAGGTCGCGCTCGATAAACTTGGTGAGCAGCGGCTTGTTCCAGAAGAAATCCTCCTCGGCCTTCTGCCACATCGGCAGCTTTTGCGAGTTGGACGACGCCGAGTTGTTGGCGCGCCGCTGCGCCGACAGCGTGAGGTCGTAGTCGTACGAAAAGTAGAACGTGCGGCTCGCGACCACCGACTTGATCATGCGCACGTACTCCTCCTCGTCCTTCTTCTCGCGTTTCGACGCGTGCTTAAAGAAGCTGCGGTGCGCGGCCGCCGACACCGGGATGAGCTCGAGCTCGAGAATGCAATAGATCTTTTCGCTGTTCGGGCCCGAGCCGATGACGCGCGAGTCCTGGATCACCGCGAGGTACGGCCCGCTGAGCAGCGAGTAGATGCCGTACACCGCGTGGATGGGCGTGAAGTTGGCGTCGAGCTTGTCGTCCGGCACTGTGGCGATCTTCTCGATCTCGACGCTCGGCGCGCCGTGCTCGCGCTGCTGGTGCGGACTTGCCGACACGCGCAGCCAGCCGTTGGCGCCCGCGCGACAGTCCTCCAGCAGAAGCTCCGCGTTCTCCACATGCACCTTGAACATCGCGTGGGGGTCTGTTGGTCGACGCGCCTGCTGCTGCGTGCTTTTGCTCGCGGCCGCGGTGTTCTCTTGGCGCGGCGCTAGTTTGCTCTATGATGATGGAGGGTGATGACGATGATGGCGCAAGAGGAAAGACTACCAGGGAGTCACGATACAGACCGCGTGCGAGTACACAACGCGCGTGCTGCAGTGCTTGCTTTCGCCCGGACCTGACATGACGTGTGACTTCCTGGGAAACCGGAAATGCTATTATTAGGAGCCAGCAGTATCCATTTTGCAAAAAGGGGGAGCAGGCAGGCGGGCGGTTCTGAGGAGGTGGGACATTTGAAGAGGAAAAAAACGTGACGTAATGCTGCAAAGGAGAGCGACTCTAGCTTCGAGTAAGCTGAGGGAAACAATGGGATATTGAAATTATGCATCACTAGAAGGCGTTAACAAAAACCTGTGCAAATGCATGGTGTGGTTTGCGTATACACAATCACCGAACGATAGTATAGAGAGAGTAGCGTGCAGGTGGGATCATTTTGCAACGAATATACGGACGAACGGTTGCAACCTGACTCCTCTGATGGGTATTTAAACGCTCCACGAGAGTTCTGATTGGTTACAGCAGAAGTCGGGCGTAATCGGAACACGGACCTGAGACTTTATTGCGCCGCAGTACTCAACCGATCAATTGCACAATTGCAATGTGGCGTGGCGCAACTCCAATGCATTTTTTGTGTTTCTCTGTTGTCGAGGGTGAATTCCGTAAATCTCCATTCTATTACTGCAATACTCGATAAGCTTATTTCTGTGAGATTGGTCCAAGTTTATGCCTAGAAAATCCATTGGCCCATGACCATCATCCGATACTAATCAACACTAATCAAGCGCTGCTATCGGTTTGGAAATAGTAGTGAAATATAAGTAACCGAATAAGAAACCGGTCAAACGAGCAGTTTTACTGGGAAGTAAGCCACTGAACCTCAGATCGCCAGTCGATTTTAATCGGAAGCTGCTGGCGACAGTGCTCCGAACGTTTACATGCTCTTTGCCACGCGTTGCGTTCGCTCAGTTTAGTTCAGCACGACAAGCAAACCCACAGTTTTACGACACACATGAGATTTGCGTCTAATCGAACGCCGATAGGACAGTATATTCTTTCTCTTCTGCCTTGAATATCATAGAACGCGATGAGGGCACTTGCTGAACAATTGTGAAGCACCATGGAGTTGCTGAACCATAAAGGCGAAGACGGATGCAAACGCTCTATGGCGGACCACCATCCAGCAGCAAACCTGGCGCTGCATTGACACTGGCAGACTCAAGTTTCGCGAACTCGTCCAGCTTTTCCACGACCAGTGAGATCTGGATGCGCTCCGACGGATTTCGTGCACAGATCATCTCGACGAGCGCGTGTTCCTCGGCAGCTAAACACCCCATCGCGACCAGTGGGAGGTTGCCCTTGAGCACATGAAAGCGAACAGAAGTGTCTAGTTGACGGCCCCACGGGAAGTCTCCACTCACTGCTTCTAGGATGCACATCCCAAACGCGTACAGATCGGAAGCCACAGTTGGTCGCTCTCCTCGCAGATACTCGGGCGATCTCCACTGCACTGCGCCTATCTTCTTGCTCTCGATTTTCACTTCGGCGCTATTTGGGATACAGCTCAAGCCGAAGTCCGTGATCTTGGCGTTCCCATTGGTGCCAATCAAAATATTGTCACACTTCAGATCGTTGTGCATGATATTCAGCGAGTGCAGGTACTGCAAACCCAGAGCAACTTGGTGCAGTTTGCGCCATTTCTTGAAGTTATCGCCGATTTTCAAAAAGACATCGAGTCTTCCGTTTCCCGCATACTCACACGTGAAATAGCGCTTTCCGACATGGCACGCACCAAATAGTTTGATCACGTGTGGGTGGTTCAGAGGGAACCAGACTTGTAATTCATGGAAAAACATATCGCGACTGTATTCGTCGCCGTCAGCTTCGTAGCCCATGAACTTGACGACCACGGATGTACCGAGCCATGTGGCCTTATACATGTCGCCAAAGGCGCCGGTCCCGATCGGGTCGTCTCGATCGTACTTTAGCTCGTACGTGGGAATAAACCACAGTGGGCGGCTTGTGGTGGCCTTCGATTCGTTCATGCCGATGTCACCATGTTGGACCCTCTCAAACCTCTCGTTCATTGTTTCAGAATCGAGCCGCAGGATTCTTATCGCCTCATTCGCTGTTGCCGCCTTTGGCTTTTGCAGTCGATGGATGACATCGTTGAGGTGGCCAATATCTGCGTCCCGAGCTGAACTTTGCTCACTCCAGTTGTGGACGGGGTCGTCCGAAGACACTGACATTAGGTTGAGGAGCTCGTCGATGTCTCGGTGGAGGAGGTCTTTTTGAAGCCATACGACTCGGCTCTTCGCACGCTGCAGCACTGAATCTGCACTAAGAGCCGTGCGCAAGAACCGATCCAGCCGCAGCAGCACTTGGCAGTAGTTCACGACGACGAAATCATTCTGTGCCATTTGATGCTGTCGGAAAAGCCCATACACACTACGCAACCGACCAAAAATGTGCAAAACAGAATCACGGGAGTCCACGCTCTTCGCACACTTGGACTCTAATGTGTCCAAGAACACTGGCAGAGTGGAGGCAAATTGGGGAAACATGAAAGTGTCGAAATCAACTGAACGGCTTCCAGGCACGTCTTCTTCAGACGGCACGTCTTCGTGCTGTATCTGTGACTCACCGAACTGTTTCAAATGCTCAATCACGGCTGCCAAATTCAGTCGTTTCACAGGATTCGCACACCACATTCTCCACATCAAGTCGGTCACCACTTCACCACATTCCGCTGGAATTTCGGGGCGGGCAGACCCTCTCGCAATAGCGCTAACCCTGCTGTCTTCTCCGTGACTCCAGGGTACTTCTCCAGCCACCGCTTCGTAAATACACATCGCGAGCGAGTAGATATTCAACATAACTAATGGTACAGCGCCGTGGAGACACTCTGGCGACCGCCAACGGGTTCCTTGCACTCCTTTACCCCAGTCTTCTTCCTGCAAGCCAATCCCAAAGCCACAGATCTTTGCCGCTCCATCCGCACCAACCCAAATGTGCTCGCAGCTGACGTATGCCAAAATAATCCCTCGTTCGTGCAAGTATTTGAGCCCCAACGCAACTTCGAGAAGCCTTTGCCACACAAATCGCTGATTGCTTTCCAGGCGCAGGTATTCACGCAGGTTTGTGTGGGTCGCGTTCTCAAAGACTGCAACGTACGGGAGTTCCAAATGCGACGCCCCAAACATTTTCACCACATTCGGGTGGCTCAGGCACACCCATTGATTCACAGCGTCGACGAACTTGTCTTGACTCGTACGAACCCGACTAGCGTTGACAGTTGCATTCAGCCACTGCATCGACAGCGCACGCTTCGCGTCTGCTCCGTTGTCGGCTTCCATTAGAACCGTATCAAACTCGTGGGGAGGGATGAGCCGATCTGGAATACTGTCGTTTCCAGCAGACAATGACTCTCGTGGTACTCGGGCCAACGCGCGTTTCAGAATCTGCAGCATTTCTGGACTGTATTTATCATCGTGTACATTTAGCTCGTGTTGAAGGAGAGCTATTGATGTGGATTGACTGGCTTCATTCTCATGGCTTGGCAACCAACTCACGTCGGCATTAATGGCTTCTTGGAAGGCTGTCATCAAGTACGTCTCGTCACTCTTCCATTTCGCTTCCCAATCGATGCTCTCCATTTGTCTTGCGGACTTGAATTTCCGTTGCAGAAACGTAATCTCAGTGTGAAAATCTTGGAGACGATTCACAATGTTGCGGCTGGCGACAAGACGCAGGTAAATACTCCTCTCGCACAGTGCCTTGACTCTGGTAAAGTGGAGCAGGGTCATAACGTACTGGTGAAGCAAAGGATGATATGATTCTTTCCCTGCAGTGACGGGTTGGTCGTGCACATATGTGAGCCGATCTGCAACACTTCGCCACAGTTCTTCAAACTCGTTGACGTCACGACGGTTGTCTCGCAGCGTTTGCAGCGTCCCCGCAAGAAGAGTCGCACCACTGCCTTGAGTAGCGTGAGGATTCAGATCCTCAGACTCCAGTAGCTGATTCACAATTTCGATGCTCCCCCATTGAGCAGCATACGTCAGGATCGTATCTCCCTTGATAGTACGAATATGCGGTGGTGCACCAGCTTCAACGAAGAGACCTGCGATCTCAAAATTTCCCGATGCTACAGCTGCGATTAATGGCGATTCGCCAGCCTCGTTGACTGCATACAGAGAAGCACTGCTGTTGAGTAAACGTCGCACGACTCGCAAGTGACCACTTCGACTAGCTGAAATGAGCGGCGTGTTTCCATTTCTATCTGGCGTGTCAGGCATTATTCCGTTCGACAAAAAGAAATCCACCACAACTTCGTGCCCTTCCTGCGATGCAACATGAAGAGCAGTTTTCCCTTCGGCATCTGTCACTTCCACGTCCGCGCCGTCTTGAAAGGGGAGTTCAACGACATTTAACTGGCCGTTCTGGGCAGCGATCCATAAAGGGTTAACGTCGCTATTGCTTGCCCTGTTCCCAGCCGCAGAATCTCGCAAGGTGTGCTGCAATAGTACAGCAACGACATCGGCGTGACCATTCTTAGCAACGCTGGTTAGCGGAGTCAATCCGTCGCTGGACGCTATGTGAGTGCTCACACCGCGCTGCAACAACTTCAAGACAACGTCCAGATGTCCACTCTTTGCGGCACTGTTTAGTGGAGTCGAGCCGTCACTAGACGCTGAATCAATACTCGCGCCGTGCAGAAGCAACTTCGTTACAGCGTGACCATGCCCATTCTTCGCAGCGCTGTTTAGCGGCGTCCATCCGTCATGGGACTTGTGATCGATGCTTGCTCCGCCATTTAGTAGCGCAGACACAACTTCAATGTGCCCATTCTTCGACGAGCTACTTAGCGCTGTCCACCCACCCTTGGCCGGAAAGTCAATGTCTGGGGCGTGCTCTAATAGCGTGCGAACAATGTCAACATGTCCACTCCTAGCGGCGCTGTGTAGAGGAGTCGACCCTCCGTTGGTCGGCATGTTGATGTCTGGGGTGTGCTTCAACAGCACAGCAACGACGTCAAGATACCCGCGCTTTGCAGCCCTATTTAGCGGGGTCCACCCGCTATTGGACGCCACGTGAGTGCCCACGCCATGCTCGATCAGTGCGGCGACAACGCCGGCATATCCATTCGATCCGGCGCTGTTAAGCGGAGTCCACCCCATGGTGGATGCCAAATCGAGGTTCGGCCCGTACTGCAACAGCGTGGTGACAACGTCCAAATAGCCATGACGAGCTGCGCTATTTAGCGGTGCCAATCCGTCGCTCGACGCCAAGCCCACGCTAGCGCCACGCTCTAGCAGTGCGGTAACAGCACCGACATGCCGATTCCAAGCAGCACTGTTCAGCGGAGTCCACCCATCGCTCGACACCAAGTCGACGCTCGCGGCGTGCTGCAGTAGCAAAGTGACAATGTCGGTATGCCCATGCCAAGCTGCGCTGTCTAGCGGAGTCCATCCGTCGCTGGACGCCAAGTCAACGCTCGCGCCGTTGTCAGCCAGCACCCTCACGGCGTCGAAATGACCCTTCTCGGCCGCAATGCGCAATGAAGTCAGGCCAAGGTTGCTCACCAAGTCTACCGTGGCGCCGCACCCCAACAGCGCACGCACAGCGTCGATATCGCCTCTTTCAGCAGCGATGAACAGCTGTGCTCGTCCGAATGCGTCGACGCTCTGTCCGCTCGCGATGGTTTGTCCCACTGGATCATCGCGGTCTCTCTCCGGCGCAATCAGCGCTGGTGGCGCTGCAACTGTCGATTCCGAGTCCGCGGAGGCGTGGCGCTCGCTCGCAAGCGCGTCTGCCATTGCTTTTTCTCTTTTGCCAGATTGCTTGCTTCTCACGGAACTCAACTCAGATCCAATCGGACCTTGCTCAGCTGTCGCTGTAGTTTTGAATCCAAAAGGGCTTTCGGATTATCAGGTTACAGAAACCAAGCGTCTGACATCACCACCGAGTGCTAATCTAACAACTTACATCGGCGCTACATGCGCAGTTCGTACATCTACGGCTACACTAAGCGAACTGGGATACCTGATGCTGAGAGCTCACGCGGCACTCGAGTGACGTTCGCATCCGTGTGGTTCTTGCCGCTTGTTGGTGTTGGTGTTGCAGCGACACCGCTGCTAGTGATTGTCCCTGCACTGGCATTTGCATGCTGCTTGCCACTCGTAAGCACTGAAACAGCAGTGGCATTGCTGCTGCGTGTCGTCGTTAAACCAGAAGTTGTGGTATTATTACCTGCATCGCCACGTCTGGGGTCTTCATTCCGAGACGACAGCGAGCTATGGGACGCATTATTCGTCGTCCGTTGTGACATACGATCCGGTCTGGCCGTTGTCGTCGGCTGTGACGGGGGATCTGGCGTGGCTGGCGTGGTTGAGTTCATCAAAGCTGTAGTTGCGGCACCGTTAGGACCGTGGCCTGGCGTTCCGACGGACGGTGGATCTGCAGCTGTCGTCGCGTTGCGGCCATTCGAAACGGCTACTGGGTCATTTGCATTCGATGCAGTACTATTCGTATCAGTAGAAGGTGCTAACGTCGTCGTAGCAGCAGGTTCTGGTGTTGGCGCTTCTGTAGCTGGCGCGGGCGACGGTGTTTCAGCTGGTGCCGTTGTCGGTGTCTCATTTGGTGCTTGGCTTGGCGCCGTCGTAGACCCAGCAGTGGTCGTCCCAAGTGTAGGTCCGCCACCTCCAACCCCCAGTCCGAGGAAGCCACCGGGGTCACCATTGCCAAACCACTGGTTGTTGGTCGCCGGCACCTCGGTCCCCATTGCATTCGACGCATTCGTTGCCTCAGGTGCCGCAAACGTGATGCTACCAATGTGGAGGTTGACGATCACGTTGCCGGCATTCTTGCTGCCAATGCGCGTCACCAGGATGTTGTCCGCCTTCCACTCGTACTTGCAGTCCTTGTTGTCGTCCTTCTTATGCTTTTTGTGCTTCTTGTACGCGCCCTCGTGGTGCTTCTTGTGTTTGTGCTTCTTCTTGTCGTCTGTCTCCTTCTCACAAGGATCAGAACCCGAGTCCGAATCATCTGAGTCATCAGAATCGTAGTCATCCTTGTAGTCGCCGTCCGAGTCGGAATCGTAGCCTTCCTTGTAGCCTTCTTCGTCCGCATTCATGGCCGCTGAAGGCTGCTTCTGCTCCATATTCAGCATCGTCCCGCCTTCATGTTGAGGTTCATTGTGATCGCGGAACGCGTGGACCCGTCCATTTGGAGTTTCACCGCGGCCTCTTGCTTGCATATCTTCTGAGCTTCGTGGTGATGGCGGCTGGAATGCATTGGGATCCTGACGTTCGTTGTATCGCTCTGGTGCAAAGCGATCTCCTTGACCATGCGTGGTTCCAAACGGCGACATACGCAAAGCGCGACGGATCGCAGGAGTATCACGAGTACGCAGCGACTGCGTCGTAGTCTGTGCGCGCGACGTTGACGATGCGAAAAAGTGCCACAACGCAAGCGCGGCGAGCGACAACAGCAGCAGCTTCAATCGTGAACAGCACTGCATTCCGTTGGACCCGGTGCGTGCGGGTAGGCAGGTGGCAAAGTGACTGGAGCTGCGGCGAAGGCGGCAAGTGAGTCTGCAGCCCTCACTTCCTGCTATGCAAAATTCCCCATCAAAGTTATCAACGATCAAATCAATCGGCGAGTGAGGCACGGTGATGGGAGGCACGAATGGAGACGCAGAGCAACGCATGTTATCAAATAATGTACCAATGTGGGGGCTTCTCCGTCGTGACGTGTCCTCTCAAAACTGCGCACCGTGTTTTATTGTACGTCTGCTGCTGTCTTCTGTCTGCTATCTCTCTGTGTGGTGTTGTGCTGTACGCCGGGGACGCTAATACACGGAAGTCGAGTCCTCGGACTCGTCCGAGTCCTGGCGCGCGCGCTTCCCATGAGGACTGCGCAGGTTCTCATCGGGCGACGTGCCGTAGATCCGCTGCGCATACGATGCCTTCATGCCCACCATGCACCGCTTTAGCGCGATCTTGTGATCGACGATCGGAAACGGGTAGTCCTTCCCAATCAGACAGCTCGCGGCGCGCTGCACGGTCATCGGCGCCTTCCATGGCTCGTAAACGTACTTGACAGGCATCTTCTTCAGCTGTGGGATGTATTTGCGGATGAACTTGCCCTCGGGGTCCCATTTCTTGCCGAATGTCGACGGCGAGTAGACGCGAAAGTACGCCGAGAAGAACGCGCTGCTGCTGAGCCAGAGCCAATTGCCCGCGTTGATGCACCAGTCGTGGTCAATGAGCCGCTCTTGGAACACCTCGAGGCCCCGGACCCACGAAATATAGAGATCCCCGCGCGTGAGGAAACACGCGACCGAGTGGCGCGCCAAGTGGTGCATCCAGCCCTCCTGCTTCAACTGAACCATGATCGCGTCAATCCACGGGTACCCGGTTTGCCCCTCTTTCCAGGCTTCAAACTGTGCGCGCGCGAGTTTGTCCTCCTCGGTCATCTCGGCTTCAGAGTCCGGGAGCGTGTGCCATCGCCAGTCGATCTGGAGACAGATCGGGTTCTCCTCCATCTTGTCAAAGTACGGGTTGGCGCGGCCGCTGCAGTGGAAGAACTCGCGCCAGAGCAGTTGGCCGTCGAGACTCACAGGCGGAGCGGACGACGCCAGTTTGTGGCGCTCCTGGATCTCGCGCACGCGGTGGTAGAACTTTCGCGGACTCAAACAGCCAAAGTACAAGTACGGGCTCAGCGACGTCGTCGACGACGACGGCCTCGTCTCGGCCGGCGACGTCTTGGGCTTCTCGAATTTGACGACACGGCCCTCGTTCTTGCAGTACTCGTTGAGGATGTTGAGTGCGATGGCTTCGCCACCATAAATAAACGAGTGCTGCTCGATCTGCTCGTACCCAAACTCGGTGACCTCGGGGATCGTGAACTGCTGCTCGGGACCAGCCATGAGCTCGATCTGCGCGCGAAACTCGGCGTCGACAGCGCTCTGTCGCTCGGGTGCAAGCCAATAGTCGAGCACTTGCTGGTACAACTCGCTGGGCAAAAACTCGGGCTTTGGCAGATGCTCCGGCGCCGCAATCGGTTTGGGCGGGAGCGGGAACGTCGAGATCGCCTTGAGAAACGACGTGTACGTCTTGGGCGCGCGGCCATTGTGGCGATCGATCACGGCCTGCAGGTTGTACAGCGTGCAGCCGAACGTCGTGTCGACCACGACGTTCTGGGACGCTGCAAACGCCTTGGCGCGGTCGTCGCGCGCGATCGCAAACGGTTCGCTCACTTCGTCAAAGAACAAATGCGTGATGCCCCATGCCGGGATCACCTTTTGCAGCACTTCGACTGAGTCGCCGCGCGCGATGACGAGTCGCGAGTCGCGCGCCGCGATGGCCTCGGAGAGCCCCGACACGCTCTCGATCATGAACTGGAAGCGGTTGACGCCGCAGAGCATGATCTTGGGGCGGTGCATGATGTAGAGCGGGATGAGCTTCATCCCCGTGGGCGCCGCGGCCTGCAGCGCCGCGTGCAGCGCCAGGTTGTCGTGGATGCGCAGGTCGCGACGGAACCACACGAGCCCGCGCAGCGGCTTTGCGATGTTGTCGGGCGTCGGCATTGCTGCTGCTGCTGCTGCGGGGTCCAATGGGGATGCTTGCGGCGTTTGAATTAACAGCGCCGACGGTGATGGTTGCTTTTTCGCGGCGTCGTCGTTGTCGTCGTCGCGCAATTGCAATTGTGACGCCGCGGTGGCCGTCGCGCGCTGCAGCTGCAGGTCCGCGTGGACACGATCTTCCTCGGCCTGGAGCGCAGCGGCGATCGCGGCGTGCGTGGCCTCGATGTCGTCGTCGAGCGCCGCGATTGTCGCCGTTGAGAGGTGCTCGGCGTCTTGCGTTGTGGGGGCGGCTGGGGGCTGTTCCGTGGACGGCCCGCGGGCCCGCGGATGCGCCGTCGCTGAATCGTCGTCGCTGAGCGCGAACGGCGCCAGGTCCGCGAGCAGCGCGTCGTCTTCCATGGCGTTCGCTGCGCTTCTTTGGCCGCAAAGATCACACACGGCAGGGGTTGCATGGCGCCGGATACTGGCTTTCGATTGGCGGAAAAGGTGGAAAACGGTAAACAGAAACGCGATTGGAGGAAAACCGGACTTCCACACTCCCGTTGCTGACCACGACGAGCGCTGTTGTTACAGCAGGAAAATAATTGCTAGCCACAACCACCTGCGGAACCCTACCCCTGATAAACGAGTGTTTCTTGTTTCTGTTCTGTTTCATATCCGAAATAGAGTTTAGAGCACCGCCCACTTTGGTGCTTCGAC
>JAADVP010000097.1:0-37674 GCA_023335675.1 Globisporangium solare
AGCGTTCGTGATGCTGTCGGTGTTGGGGAAGTCCTTCTCCCACATCGTGAGCACCGAGTGGATCGTCTGGACGTCGGCAGGGTCCATGAGCTGCGTGGCGACCTCACCGACCATCATGTGGCCATTGTCCCACCAGCCGAGAGCAGTCGGGAAGTTGGCAACGGCAGCAACAGCAACGATAGTGACAGCGAAGACCTTCATCGCGCCTGCCTCTAGGTGCTCGCTCAATCTAATCTGGCTTGGGCTGAAGGAAGCAAAATCAGAAATGGCGAAACGAGTAGAGATGGCGGTCAACGGCTGGTGGGGAGATTCGCTCTTAACACCATTCGAGTCGCATCTCTACAAAGAATGCAAGGAGGTTCCCTGGCTCATGTCATTGCTCTGACCGCAAGGTCTTTCGCCACAGCTCGTCCCACTGCCAAAGTCCGCCGGGGAACTTCGCGCATCTCGAGACGACGTACACCCAGCAACCTCCTCTCCAACGGAGCTCTCATAGACGAGCGTCAAGGGCCACGAGCTGATCGTGCTGACAGGTGATCCAAAATGAACAGCGTGCGTGCGGTCCATCTGCCGCAACGGCCACAATGTCTTGGTTTCAGTATGCTGCGTGATTAGAAAATAACTTGACGCGACTTGATTCCGTGATGGCTTCAGTCTGAGCCGGGAGCAAAATGACAGGCGCCACTTTCGCGAACACGACGTCGTCTCAGCAAGATGCAAAGCATGGTGCGTCGGGTTTTGCACTCCGTAGCGCTTGGGATTTGAGACGGCGCTAACAATGGTCAGAGGGATGTGCTCCGCCTTCGCTGGATGCAGCAGCGCATTCACGGTGCCAGAGTGTTGAATGCGAGCGCGCGTTTCCGCTTTTACTACAGGCGTTGGCTTTATTTTTGCTTTCTGCGTAGCCCCAGGCGTAGAGCTGGCGTATCCGCAAGCGACCAATTTGAGCGGAAGACAAATCTAAAGCCAGGAGCTATTACTACCTGACCTTGTGGAGCTATGAAGCAGCCTTCCATCAGCTAATATTTTAATTTGGAGCGCGTGTAAACGCAACGAATCTGAGGGAAATTAAGAGTGCAGGAACAATGTCTCAAAGCAACGCAAAAGGGCCAAGGCAAAAGCGACCCATCTATGTGTAAATGGCAAAGCCCCAATCCAGGCCAGCCTCGCCGTTGCTTTTCATGAGACTCGACGTCGATTATACTCTTCGATGTCTGTGATGCAGTCCTAGTTTTTTGTACCCAGCCATTATTTCTTCTTCTTTGTCGCGACGGCTTTCATGCGCATGGACTGGAGCTTTGGGTTAAAGTGCAGCCCCGCGACAGTTTTCGCAGCGCGCTTTTGCAACTCGGCTTTGTCATCGGGCGATCGCTTTCTTCGTCGTCACTAACGCTCGGCATCGGACCTTCTTCCGCGATACTGGCGCTCAAGCTCGCGCCAGAAGCCGTCAGGAGCGAGTCCATTAGCATGGCACTGTTCCCAATCGAGGTCGAACTGGTGTGGTTGTTTGGACTGGTAGCAGATGCCGCCGCATTTTCTAGCAAGCCGTTGTTCGCGGTGGGATAGCCCGCGCTGATGTTGCCCGATGAGTCCGGTAGAATGGCGCGGGCAGCTAAAATGGATCGAGTTGGGTCGCTCGGGTGCAGGTTGGCCCCTAGACTCGTTCGAGGCGACTCCATCGGGTTCTTGTACTGCAACCGGCGCGAAAACTGTTCGACGAGCTCGCTGCTGCGCTGCTCAATGATCTGTAGGGTTTCACGCGCACAACGCTGTCATCAGGATTTATCGCTTTGCTCCCGATACAAAAAAGCTGATAAAAAAGACGTACCGCGAGAAACTGGAGGATGTTTCCCTCGGTGATCCCATGGGCTGCTAGGAGATCATTCATCGAATTGATGCGAGCCTAGCCATCGCGAGAGCACACAATTTGATGCCCCTCCGTGTCCGTGAAGCTATTCGCTGGCAACCATCATGTTTAATGCATACCATCATGGCAATCTGGTCGTCAGATTGCTTTCGTGATCGCTTCGAGGCGTCTCCATTGTTGCCTCCCCCCGCACCTACTCCCGGCTGATTTTCGGTAAACACAGAGCGTACGAGACGTCAACGCGGGAGTTTACTCGATAAAGAAAAGAGGGTGGGTAGAACGCACCGGCATCACGCTGTTGCAACCGAGCGCGTTGTAGAGGCGGTCGACCGCTCGAGCGATCGGCTGAAATTCCCTCACAGAAGTAGCGCGTAGTCGCTCGTACTCGGAGTTTTCTTTCAGGATCCTATCGCACATGAGAAACAGGACGTCAGTTTGTGTCTGTATGCGTACCGGGCAGAGCCGATCGACTCACTTTTGGCGAATTTCCACAAGATCGTCGATCATGCGTTTGCGAGCATGCGCATTGCCGTCCCTCATATCGTTACTCAGCCTATAAAGAGAAGAAGTTAGAGCATCCCAGGTGTTTGCTAATTCGCCTTTCCGTCAAAAGGGCGAGCGTGACCACAGGCGTACTTTTGCGTTTCTTTTTCGAGTGCATGCTTTTCGTCCTCGAGCTGCTCAACTTCGTTGTTGATGCTCTGCACATATCGGAACAACGCGAAATTCTCTTCCTCTTTCTTCGTGTACGCGTCCACTAAGCCGTGGTAATCGTCAACCTCCATTTGCTGCTGGAGCGATGTAAATGTCGTGTCGAACTCCTGGAGTCGATCGTTGATGGATTCAATTGACTGTTTGTCTTCCAGCAGCTAGGACAAACCAAACAGTATCAAGTCCATTATACACATATCTACCATTGACAGAGTAGAGTACAGGAAACATGTACAAACGCACATTTATGTCGAGCCTTTTCAAATTGTTCTTGAGCTGAATTTCGTCTTCCAATTTCATGTTGCCGCGCACAAAGTCATCCGTGAGGTCCATCGGATCTTGCTCCAGCACCTGTTTCCGATACGATTCAGCGTTTTCGCGCTCGCGCTTGATGATGGATGCAAGGCTTTGATAGACCGAGTCGAAGTCCTCTTGCTCTTCCACGTTGGTGTGTGTCAGCGAGTACGCTTGTGCGATAATCTGGAAGAGCAAGTTCAAATGACTAGGATCCTTCTGGCGACTTTGTTGCTATGCAGACGCTACGTACCCGATCACGCTCCGCCATGATTTGCGTGGATGTCCGAAAGCTCTCTTGCATTTGCTTGTGGATCTCGCGAAGCTTCTTTTGGTTCTTTTCAAAGATAGTCTGACTCAGCACACGACTCGCTCGCAGCTCGCCCACACGTTGTCGCAGGTCAGTGTTGATTGCAAACATCTTGCTCTCGCGGGTGCGACACGACGACAGACGGTTCTCGAGTTTCATCAGCTCGCGCTGCTCGTCGGCCATGCGCGCGCGCACTGCATTGGCGCCGCCACCTCGCTGATCCCCTTCACCACGCTTGAGACGAAGCTCCTTCAACTCGTCCGCTACTTTCTTCCAGTGAGCGTCAAGCTGGCGTAGGCGGTGCTTCTGCGCCATCAGCAGTCGTGCATACCTGTCGCCCTGCACCTGCAGGTTGAAGAGCTGGTCGCTCTGCGCGCGCATATTCGACTTGGCCATCGCGACGCAATAGTGCCTAGGAACTTCGTTATTGAGCAGCGCAGCAGTTAGTCCTTCCAATAGACTGTGACGGTGGTTATTTTGAGCCCGTCCTAAATGGAAATACCAAGTATAGCTTGCAAGCTTGGCGGCGTTCGCCAGCTGCACAAAGACTGATCGAGAAGAGCCGCGAGAATGTCAGGAAACCCAACAAGGGGCAAGACGGTGTGTCGCATTAGTCTTGCTTTAGCCACAGCTTGGCAAGTGGTTGCACCACTCAAACAGAAGCAATGGTCTGTGTGTCCAGTTATCTCGTCGGTATTTGTTTTTGCACACGCACTGCACGTGAGAATTCGTATCGCGTCTGTTTCTTGATAAAGCCACACTCTTAGTTGCCGCCACGCTGGTCACTTCTTCACTCTTTTTGACCTTCGTAGACAGCACTGTTGTCGAGTGAGCGCTGCGACTTCTGTTGCCAATTCCTAGTGCGCCTCTATTTGCGCACATAGCGCGATCTGAAATTAGAGCAAGCCGCTTTAAAATAGATCTGTTGCCTCGCATCTTTACGATGATAGTATAAATTAGACATGCAAATCATTTTGGTATGTCGACAATGCGCTGCCACGTACTATAAATGGCCTGTTTATGGCGAACTGACGCGTTGATTGGCGATTGCCTCTTTGAATTAATGTTGATGGTCGATTGCCTCTTTTAATTATTGGAAATCAATAGTACCCCCTGCTGACCCGTCAAAATTGATTGATGTCACTCTTGTGGAGTGCTTTCAATAGTGCGCCCTTTCCTTTTCCTTCCAAAGCAGCGCGCGCGCACGGAGGGGCGGCACTAAAAAGGCGAATAGTAAAAGCTGTGAACAAAATAATAAATAAAATAAATGGCGCCGCTGACCCGCCGCAGGTGAGTTTCTGCGCGCGTGTGTATGGCCGCGCACGCGCCGCCGCCGCCTGTTGTCCATGCCGATCAGGTAGAAAACGAGCAGCGCTATCGACCTGTCCCTGCGCGAACCGCAAGAAATGGCGAGCTCCATGAGCCTCCGCATCCGCCTGCTGGAGCCGGCCATTGGCGTCGTCTCGGGCGGCTCGCAGTTGCTGATCCACGGCAAGGGCTTCCGTCCGGCGCCGCACTCGCTCGTCGTGCGCTTCAAGGTGCTGCTGCCAGAGGCCGTCGCGTCGTCGCTGCCACCTGCCACTGCCATATCGAACCGCGTCGATGTTCCCGGCAAGTTCTTGTTGGAGTCGCAGTTGGAGTGTGTTTTGCTGTCGTTCCAGGACGACGCAAACCAGTTTATTAGCCATCTCACGAAGCTCCCAGCGGCGCCGGCGACCGCATTGTGCTCGCCGCAGCTGCTGCACGTGCAGGTGGAAGTGATCGTCGACTCGGAAACGATCTCGAACGCGCTCGTCGTCGCGCTGCATCAGCCGATCGTGATCCAGAAGATCACGCCGCAGTACGTGTTCATGGCGCCGCCGGCAATGGCGGCTGCGACACTCAACCTGCTGCGGCTGTCGAGCCAGAACTCCATGTACCCACGCGTGATAACGAGTCGCAACAAGTGGCTCCAGGAAATCACATCGATGCCCGTGTTTGTGCGCGTGCGTCAGGTCTCTGAGCGCACAGGCGCCGTCTCGGAGCAAACGCGCGAAGCCGCGTGGAAGGTCTCGGCGATCGGCGTGCACGAAATAGAGTTCGATGCTATCATGATGGGCTTTGGCGTCGCGACCGTGGATGTGACGCTGAATCGCAACGAGTTTTTCCGCGGCAAGGACAAAAGCGTCGAGTCGTCGCTCGGGTACCACGCGTACCGGAACATGACGCTCTATTCGACCGAGCCTTGCTGCATCAGCGTCACGAGCGGCCGCATAACCGAGGTGCACATCCTCGGCGAGGGCTTTGTGGACTCGGGAGACCTCGTCGTCGCGCTGTCGCAGCGAGAGATTAACGCTGAGAGTGATTCGGACGCGATGGTACCGGTAGCGCAGCTGAATGCGACGTTCTGCAACCACAGCGAGATCCGCTGCAGTGTGCAGCCCAACATGTCGTTTGGACTGACATCATTCCACGTTTCATTGAACGGCGGCCGGCAGTTTGGTAAGGCTCAGGTCCTGGCGCTTTTGCATCGCGATCGCGCGCTCGAGACTCTGTCTCCGCACTTTGGCAGTCTCGAAGGGAACACGCTCGTCACGATCCGCCATGCGCGCTTGCCAGTTGAAGCTATGGACGCGCCGGCACAAATTCAGCACCTGGTGCCGCCGAAAAAGATCCGCGTGCGGTTCCAAGGCATCAACGACGACGGAAAGCCTTTGGAGCGAATCGTGAAAGTAGTCCACACCGAAGTTTCCTCACCAGACGATGAGCGTGGCGTCATTCACTGCCGCACCCCGTCATTCTTGGAAGAAATGAGAGAAGTAGCAAAGCAACAGTATGGCACAGCAGGAGCGACACCAGCGCAAAGTACCAAAAGCGACGACAAGAGCATCGTGCCACTGCGCATCAAACGTTTCCGAGTATCTATGGCGCTCGGCGCAGATGCATTTTTCGGGGCGCTTGACTTTGGGTACTACTTCCCACCAGTGATATGGTCTATCACGATGCATCGTGGCCCGATCACCGGCGGCATCTCCGTTTGCCTGCGCATGAAGCACAAAGTACCCCCACGGCTACCGATCCTAGTTCGATTTCTGTCGCTTTCTGGGGCGTCTATGAAACAGTATCTGGCGAAGTGCAGGGAAGCAGTGACAGTTGCGCCGCGCCTCAGCATAGGAAGAGCGTCGGTGGTAGCATCGCCCTGGATGATCCAGCGCTTGCCGCGGCTCCGCTTCAAGAGACCGCAGAGAACCGCCCAGCGTTCCTGATCACATGCAAAACGCCCCCGTGGATGAAGACGATGCGCGACCTCCCGCACCTCACCAAAGTGACAGTGTCCTACAATGGCGGGATCGAGTTTGTACCGATGGATGACCCTGTGCTCGCGATGACAGGGTCTCCACGTCACTCGCCGAGAAGAAGCAATGCAGTGTGTCTGATCAAAGACCTGTCGTATCTGTACTTTCTGTTCTACCACCCGCCCAAGCTGCACGCAATCTTCCCGATGTCAGCTGACATCCACGGTGGAAGTTATCTACGCATCCTTGGCGAGAATGCCGTGGACCACGGCGCGCAGGTGAACATCGTGTTCCAATCCCCGCACATGAGTCGCAAAGTACTTGGCTTTATCGAGAATGGCAAGGTTCGGTGCTGTGCACCGCCGTTCGACGTGGGTCTGGCGGCGATCTTTGTGTCGCTGAATGCGGGGCAGTACACCAAGTGCGAATTTTATGACCCAGAGACGAAGCTGCCGATCGACTTCGTTTTCTACAGCTCGCCGTCGCTGCGTGCGATCAGTCCACTCTGCGCGTGCGTCTCGATGTCCAGTGTCGTGAGTATCTTTGGTGAGAACCTCATTGAAACTGGTCGCATCAAGGCGCGTTTCAGCTTCACGACGCACCATGGGAAGCAAGTGGTCAAGGACGTGCACGGGAGAGCACGAAATGGCGTGATCACAGCGCCATCGCCATTATTTTCCAGCGATTTTGCCGACAAGCACGCAGTCGGCGACGTCGCCCTAAATGGCTACGATTTCTCCGGCACGACCGTGTCGTTGTACTACTTCTCGACGTACGCGATCAAGCGCGTAGAGCCAGCGACCGGTGCATTTGAGATTCCGATCGCTCTCTCGTTGTATGTCACGCCTCAAATCTCGAGTGACTCAGTCCAGTACCGGGTCCGGTTCAAGCACAAATATGTTCAAGACGATGAGATGAAAACGTTTGGACCAGTAGATGTGGATGCGTGGACGGGGGATCTTGTCGACTTTGTGCTGCCGGCGATTGCGTCCTTTCTTGACACTTTGGATGTACTCGAGAGCGTGTTCATCGATTTGTCCTTCGACAAAAAGTACTTCCACAACGTCGGTGAGCTTCTGCAACTTTACAAAGTGTACAATATCCCTCATTTGGTGTCGATGACGCCACTGTATGGGCCGCACGAGAAGGAAACCGAGGTTGTCGCTCGCGGCTTTAACCTCCGGGAGAATGACGTCGTGAAAATCAGTTTGTACTTGGAGAATAGCACCATGAACCACAAAGCGGGCCAGGTAGCAGCAGCAGCTGTCGTCGTTGGCCGAGTGAACCAGAAACGACAACTCTTGACGTGGAGATGCCCTGCGCTTGATACTCTCCTATCTAAGGCTGGCAGCATGCCTCCATCGAAGCACTTAACAGGGAGCATGATGATACCACAGACTCTGAGTATGCAGATCAGCATCATCGATGGGCAGCAGAAATGCTTGCCGTTTGTGCTTCGGTACTACAAGTCTCCAACGCTGCTGAGTATGACGCCGAGGGTCGGGTACATTTGCAGCGGCTCGTTGATCTCGTTCGAGTTTGTCGAGACCATTGACACACCCATAGTGGATTTCCGCTTTGGCGCGAACCAAATCACAAGCGGCCGTGTCCGAGACGGGAGATTTGTCGAATGCTTTTCGCCAGAAATGACAAAAGGCGTCCATGATGTCGCAATCTCGTTTAACGAACAGCACTATGAGTTCGGGTACATCGATGCAAAGAGTGCTGGATCTGATGCCACTGATGGCGAATTCGAGTCGAATAACAAAGTACGTGACGAAGACGTAGTTGGCGTACGAGCGACACGAGTTCAGACAACGTTTCAGGCGTTCGCGCTCCCATTGTTCACGATCTCAGACAACCGAGACCGAATTTACGCGTTTGGCCCCGTCACAGGTGGCACGATTGTGCACATCAAAGGACGCGGGTTTATTGCTGAGGCGAAGATTTATGTGCGATTTTGCTCGCCATTCAAGAATGGCTTTGCAAAGAACATATCCGAGGTAATCATTGCAGCCATGGTGATCGACAACCAGGCGATCCAGTGCGCGGCGCCTCCGTCGGACAAGCAGGGCCGCGTCCACCTGCGTGTGTCCTACAACCTGCAGCAGTACACGGACTCGCAGTGCTTTTTCGAGTGCCATGCGAGCACGCGGTATGCGAGTCGAGGTATCTTGTGTGGACCCGTTTCTGGTGGCACTCCCGTGACGATAGCTGTGGGAGACCCAAGTGGGCTGCCAGAGAACTTAGCCGTTGTGAATTGCATGATCCGTTTCCAGAGCGACACAACAACGCTTTACGAAGACGTCGTGGCGGATTTCCACGTCAACGAGCTCACTATTACGAGCGTAGCACCGGCATGGCCTTCGAACGAGCTTGTGTCGATCCAAATCGCGTTGTCTCGAGACAGCTCTCAGCAATTTGTCGACACAAAGACCCATTTCCTGTTCTATGACCCACCCACAGGCGTGATCAAGATGGAGCCGAGCGCAGGTCCGATTTCCGGTGGAACCGAGGTTATGGCGTGGTGTGGGAAAATTGTTGGCACTGGGGAAATCACCGTGAGCATTACGATGTACAACGATGGCGAGTCAGTGAGTCGCGTGGGGTTTGAGAATGCAAGCGACGACACAACGGAAAAAAAAAACAGAAACACCGACAGCAACAATAACGAATGGCATCGGTGCAAACGACAGTTCTGCGCCCGTGACCCTCCTCGTCAAGGGGAAAATCGTAGGCGAAGCCGTGACCTTCATCACACCTGCCGTAGCTCAGCCTTGTGTGGCTTACCTCAACATCTCTCTCAACGGTATCAACTACACTTCAGTGCACACGAAGAGCACACTGCGGTACATTTTCTACGTCGAGCCGATCCTTCGCCGAATCGCGCCGGCTTGGTCGCCTATCGAGAGTGTTGGCCAGGCTCTAATTGCGGGCGATCATATCAAGAACTACGGCTGCAAGACACTCGTGCGCTTCCAACTACAAAGGCAAAATGCAGAGGACAAAACGTGGGTCCCGATGACGAAAATCGTGGATGGTTCCTTTTTTGTGGAAGGGAAGCTAGGTGGGTGTGAAGAGGTCGGATCCGTGTCGGCATGGGCGGCTGGTCTTGGCATGATGGACTGCTGTGTTCCGGCGTTGCCGCCTGGGTTCTATGAGATTGAGGTCAGCTTGAATGGACAGCAGTTTTCGAAATCCAACTATATGCACGCCAAGTACGGGAATTACGGTGGCACTGCATGCACTGCTCTGCTCCCGTTCCGGTGCTTTGCAAGCCCGTTTTCCTAGCGACACCAACGGGTCCTGCTGCTGGCGGATCAACCGTCATCCTGTTCGTCGTTAAGAAGCTCGCAAAGTTGTTAGCTAAAGAAGCGCGTTGCCAAGTGCAATTCGCGCCAGTGCGACCGACAGATGCCGCTGTGGCTATGCTTCCGAGCTCAAAAGGAGCGCCATTGGATGCGATTGCTGTGTTGGGTGAAATCGATCACGTCAATGGGGAAATCTCGTGTCGTGCACCACTTCTTCGCTCGGCGTGTGCTGCAACAATTGATGTCGTGCTCCCATCCACGCAGGAGGCTCAGAAAAGTAACTCTGCCTCGTCGTCCGTGTGTGCAACCTTTGGTGTGGAAGAGCGAGAGAGGTATTACTCGTATGAATCCCCGTCGATCGCCGACATTGCGCCGACCTGCGACCCGACTTCAGGAGGTACGTGTCTCATCATCGAGGGCACAAATGTGCTCGACACGGGCCAAATCTTTGTTCGCTTCCGCTCGTCGTTGAACGAGCGCGAGTTTGTGATCGTCCCTGGGACCTACAGTCGAACGTTCCCAGATGGGTCCCTAAGTTGCTCGCCGCTGACCATTTGCCGCACGCCACCAGTTGAAATCGTCGATAAGGTCGTGACCATCGAGGCGGCAGGAAATGGAGCAAATGCTGGTGCAACTACTAGTAGTACAAACCATACAACACCGAATATGCCGAGGCATAAAGAAGCCCTGACGGGGAGAGCAAGGATGCACACATTTCAGCAGCTGGCTGAGCAAAGTGTTCGCTACCAGCAGCGCAACTCTTCGTCTCAGGGAGCACGCCCTGGGATATCGTCCCGCGTGCTCGAAATCACACAAACGATCGTCAAGAATGCGACAAAAGGCATCACGTCCGGCGACGCGACATCGAATGTGAACGTGCTCGTCGACTTCACGCTCAATGCGGGCGAGCAGTTTATCGCTCACAGTGTGACATTCCACTACTACGTTGAAGCCGATCCAAGCGAAATTGCGTGGTTCCCAAGGCACTTACCGACGCGGTCGCTGGATCGTCAGCCGCTGGAAACCAGGGTCGTCGCAGTACAGCTCCCGAAGCACTTTCGTCTCAACGAGTCGCCCGAGCGCCTTTCTTTCTACTTTGACGGCTTGCCACAACCTATCTATTGAAAACGCCGAGGCTCGAGTGTCGTGCTGCATGAGACTGGACTCGCGCGCGAACTGCTGATGCTCGACGCGCCGAAATTCAAGCCCCAGGCGACAATGCGTCGCCGAAGTACGCATTTCCGGGATAGCAGTATCTCGGCGAGCTCCAACAATCTCCTCGCCAGTTCCGGTGGCAATGTACTGCCCACGAACGTCCGAGCGCGGCCAGCGCCGCTGAGTCAGCCTTTAGACGACAGCAAATCTCCGAATAAGCCATCGTCTTCGTCGTCATCGCAAGCGACAACTTCGCCGTATATTGCTGGAAAGATGGTTCGTTTCAATGAATTGACGTGTCCTATCCCAGATTTCTCGTGTCCCGGGGCTGTCAAAGTGCTTTTCTCGTTGAACGCGCAGCAATTCATTTGTTTGGGTAAGTTGCGTATCCACAATCCCGTGTCAATCAAGGAAGATGACAAGTACCACTTCTGCTCCAATATCGGCGGTGACCGCTTTATGCTTCACTGCTCTCCGTCGACAATCTTCAATCACCTGTTTGCGCAGAGCGTGACGAATGAAGCGCGTCACAATGAGCACATGTTTGATGTTGCGGTGATGAAGGCGAGCAAAGCGCTTTTGTGGAGAAGAAGCGGCGACAACGATGGCAAAGTGCCGAACGACGACAAGGAGCCTCCGAAACCGTTGGCGCCCGAGCGCCAGGAAAGCCATTGAAGTTCCTTGCTGCCATCGCCTGGAGGGGTGACTGTGTGGCGGGAGCGCGAGTTCCATGTGATCCGTGTGCACCTGGTGCCGCCATTGCCGAGGATCTTGAAAAAAGTGATCGTGTCTGTCTCGTGGGTCGATAGCCAGATCGAGATCGGCACGAGTGTGCCGGACGAAAGCGGTCTTTGCGTCTTCGAGATGACAGACCGGGGCTCCGAAATGCTGGTGAAGGCCTCTCCATCGCCTCAGTCCGGTTACACCGCGTACTCTGCGATCATTCTAGAAGGACTACATTACCGACGACGGAAACAGCGGAACCTAAAGGCAATAGCTGAGGTCAATACGGGAGGATGACATTTCGCACGTCATGCTGGTTTGTCCACCCCCATCTCCGTCTTTCCTGAGAGTTGCCGTCTGCAGTCCGGGCGTCCAGTAAGCAGCACGAATCGTGCTGCTGTCCGGCGACGGGGTCGAAATCCAAGGTAGCGACGCCGCACTATGCGACGAAGAAGGCGTTCCGCGCGATGATTCACACGTCCACGCTGTCCTCATTGACCCACGCCAGCTCGGTTTTCTTGAAGACAAAATGCCAGTCTTCTTCGTCGGAGTTGAGTTATTTTCTGACGCGGACACGGATCGACAACCGGCCCTCGAGAGCAATAATGACAATGCCTCGATATCCAAGTCGCAGTATTCGACCACACGGGGGGTGCGCGTGTTCCTGCGTGGGTTGGCACTCGGCAAGACAGAGCGGTGGGTAGTTGCTCAGGCCGCGATTCGGGCAAACGACAACATCCTCATCACGTCCATTGATCGACTCGCCTCCCCCAAGGACGATCTCGCATCAGCTTTTCCGCAGGTACTGGGCAGTGAAGACACGGCGTCTGCAGGCCAAATCCCAGAAAGTGAGGTCACAGCGGATCTTCCTGAAAAATTGTCATTCATCGCAGTAGCGATTTGGTTTTCCTGCGCCGATTCCAGCCGAAACCTGTCTTGCTCGTCTGCAGCACGGCTCGTTCTACCAGGACACAGTGGCCTGATCACATTCGTGGGCGCGCCACTTCTTGCGCAAGAAGTGAAACTGGAGTGCGCCATACCTGAGTTGCCGTTTAGTGGGCCGACGGTGCTGCTGGTGACGTTCGATGGCATCACGTTCTCGAACTCGATCTGCATCCAGTGCTACGACCCTCGCCTGTGGCGGATCACGTCGCTGGATCTACCATACGGACTGGTGCAAAAGCCACTAATGTTGCGCGCCCAGGGCGAGAACTTTGTTGAGAACCGCAAGATCCTCATTCGTTTCTCTGATGCCGCGCGGTATTCCACTGCCGCGGCGAATGTTGAGCGCATCCATTTGCTGTTAGTACGCGTAGCCGCGATCAAGAACTTGAGAGCGCTGCTTCAGTCCTTAGGGATACTGTCATTGATGCCGACGTCACAGAAGCAACGCGACGACGACAGGGTTCTGCCTCTGGCGGGAGTGTCAAACTTTACGCTGACGCTGCGTATGGAATGTGGGGTGCAAACCGTGTTTGCCACGTGCCGCAAATCCAGTGTGCTCGCTATGCTGTCGTCGGCTTCAGTGTTGAGTTGGGAAGAGCAGTTCGAGATTTCGGTCATCTCGAAGCAGTCGCGTATCCTCCTGACCTTGGAAATCAGCGACCCATCGCTCGCTAAGCCAATGGAGATTGCATGTGCCGTCGCGACGATCGGCAGTCTCCAGGACGGCGTCATGGCGCGAAAATCGTTTGTGTTTGAAGAGCATTTCCAGAAAGCGCATGGTGCGACTGCTGCGCCAGCTTCTGCAACGACGTCGTTGGTCGACAAGACGCCGAGTGAGATCGACCTGCTGCTTCATCTGTCGCCGTTGATGCTGAACACGAACGTCGTCGTGTGCAACTTGCAGCCACTGCGCACGCCTCAAAGGCTCCGCGTGCAGATTTCATCTGGAGACTCATTCTACTCGTCTTGCGAGGAGATCCGCAACTCGTCGGCAGTGGTCACTGGATACTCCTCTTGGTACTATGCATACGACCTGCCGAAAGTCGCCGACACGTTTCCAAAGGCGCTTCCGCGTTCGGCAGGTGGCGGAATCGCGATCCATGGGGTTGGCTTTCTGGATTGCGAAGATGCTGGTGGAACAATCATCGCCCGCGTGTTTGCGTGCTTCCAGTACGTGTTCACGGGCACGGAAGAGCGCCACGTGCTCGAAGAAATCAACAAGGTCAGCTCGTTGCAACGGGCAACGAGTGCGTTCTTCGTGCGCGACCTCGAGGGTAAACTTGTCTCGTCGGGTCAGGTGACATGCGTGACCCCCCGCCAACCTCGCCGTGTACAATCTGTATTATCGCGTCTCGCTCGATGCCGGGAGGGAGTTCACCGCTGCGAATCCGCACGCCCACGTGTTGATGTATAGCATCGATGCTATCACGCCGCGAGGTGGCCCAGTGAGTGGGAACACGTACACAGCCTTGCACGGCACGAATATCCACGCGTGCATGTCCCGATGGGATCTCGTCGCAAGCGTTCGACTGAAATGGATGCGCGACAACCGGGAGCTTGAGAGTGTTGTTGTCCCCGGGGAGTTCTACCACGGCGAAGATACAGTGTACTTTTATTCGCCACAGAGCAAGTTTGGGCTGCAGAATATCACGGTGCATATCGAGTTGTGTTTGTGCACGCGACGCGAACTTCAGGACGCTGCGGCAGCCACAGGGGCAGCCGCCCCTGGCAGCGGCAATGGCAGCAGTAGTGCAAATGCGGTCGCGCTGCGGTTTGGACAGGACGAAATTCCGTTTGTCATGTACAAAGCGCCATCAATCAAGGGCATCTCGCCGACGCTGGGGCTCATTTGCGGCATGTCGTTGCTCGAGATCATGGTGCAAGGGCTGGATGACAGAGCCGCCAGCAGTCTAAGGCATGCGTACAAGACGCGCTTCAAGCGTCGTGGCCAGATGCAAGTCGCAGATGCGCACCTTGTAGGCGACGGCAAGTTTACGTGCATTGCGCCGCGCTTTAATGTCAGCAGTGCGGCCGCGACATCACTTCCAGAAACAGCAATGGCGGTAGCGTGTTCCCCAGGAGTTTCTTCATCTTTGTCGTCCTCAAAGCATGGAGCTGGGAGTGCACTGACGAATTCACTGATGAAAATCTGGAACTGTGAGCCTGGTCTCTACATCGCCGTGCTTCGTGCGCGGAACCTGCAAGTCGCGAAGAAGCACACGTGCAATCCATTTGTCGTGGTCAGTTGCAACAACAAAGTGCGGCTCAAGAGCACGCGAAGGGAAGGTACGATGGCCCCAGTCTGGAACGAACTCTTTGACTTTGAGTGGAAATCACCGGGCGTGAGCGCTGGTTCGACGCTCCCGGTGCTTCGAGTCGTAGTGGAGAACCAGCTCACGATGGACCAGAGCGAGATCGTCGGCAACGTCGAGATCCACTTTGCTGGTGGCGATGCGAGTACAAGCCACGCGTTTTCGCTGCGCGCGTGGTTTCCACTTCGCAAGATAATAAGTAAAGCTGCTCTTCAAAGCGATCAGCAGCAGCACCAGAGCAGTCTGTCGCTGGGCAACATCGAGCTTGCAGTTAATTTCATTCCGCCGCCTCTATCTCCTGCAAAGGTCAACAGCGGCAACGGATTGAGCAGCAAGCTCTCAAGCACACTGGCACTCAAGTCGTCCGTGTTGTCGCTCATCACACGTAAGAAGCAGCAACTCCAGCAGCAACAACAACAACAGCAGCACCAGCCCGTGGAGGAAGTATTGAAGAAGAAAAGAGAAAAGATCCTGTCGCGGCTGTTTCGCCACCAGAGTCCCACTGCGTCGATGGTGCCCAATGAGCTCTCAGTGGAACTCGCGCTCAACGGACAGGATTTTTGGTCTGTGGCGCCTCACCGGTGTTACCTGACGCCGACACCGATTCTCGTCCGAGTCGAGCCGCCGTATATCGCGATCAGTGGCGGCACGCATGTACATGTCTTTGGCATGAACTTTACGCCGACCAGCATTCTGCGAGTGGCGTTTGCGTTTGCCAGTGTGGCATCAGGCTCAATAACTATGCCTCGGAACTTTGCATCTTACATTCCCACGATCGATGAGACTCGCGTCGTTGTGGTTGATGCGAAGTACCGCACGAGCACGTGCATCTCGTGTGTCTCCCCTTCGCTGCTCTCTATTGCGACAACAGACGCAAAGAACCACACTACGGATGCTGTGGTCGTCTATGTGTCAACGAATGGCCTGGATTTCGAGAGCATCGGCCTGCCCCATCAGCACACAACTGTTCACACCAATGGACAACAAGAAGTGATGGATGAAGAGCGAGTGGAGCGCGACATTACGAGAAATAGCAGCAGCCCGCGCAAGCGGAAGGAAGACGCCATCGTATTCGAAAACGAACGATACCTGGTCCACCACGACAGACTCGCAGTTATAGGCGCTGCGCCAACAGTTTCTCCTTCCTCATGCTCCAAGAAGAGACCAAACCGAGGTGCACCGGAGGAGAGCAAAACCAACGACCACACAGCCGACACGCGATCGTTTACGTTCCCGCTGATGCAGCGCGTGCATCTTTATTTGACCCCGACCATCAATGGCGTCTGGCCGAGCGACGGCATTTACACATCGCGATTGACGATTGAAGGCCGCGATTTCACGAAAACCAGCATTGCGACTGGTAAGGATGCAGTGACCTATCGCTTGGTGATGTAGCGTTCAAACGTGCTGGTATGTTTGTTTGATTGTGTGTGTCATTGCTGGCACTGCAGCTCGATTCTGCGCCAAAGCCGATGCGAACGATGTTCATACGAGTCCGATTCACTTTGTGTCAAGTACGCGACTGGAATGTGTGCTTCCGGATTTCCCGTGCGGCACGACAGTGAAAATATATGTCTCGATCAACGGTGTCGAGTTTTTTGCGTGCCTGGGCGAGCTCATGGTTTTCCAGTCGCCTCGCATCACGGAGCTGGTGCCTCGTTGGATCTCGTCAACGACAGCATCCGATTTGACGCTGCGAGGGATCAATTTCACGACCCAGAACGCAATGCATACGGCCATGCAAGTGCCGTTTGTTCGAGGAACTACGAAGCAAGTCGTGAAGGGTGTCTGTGTAGATGGAGAAGTCCAGTGCACGGTCCCAGCTGAGCTGCTCCGTGATCAGTCTTCGCAGCATGCTGCAGCGAATGCAGTGATGTCAAAGACGCACACGCGCGCGAATATGAAGTACGGAGACTTGGTAAATCCGTTGGTTTTCTCTCCTCCTATCTTGGTGGATATCTGGCTTGGTGGTGTTCACAAAACGGTACGCTCGACGATATGCACACAATTTTGCGCGTTTTCTCACAGATATCTATCTGCGTTCTGCACGCTCGCAGTTTACAGGAATGCCCGTGACGCTTCATGTCTACAAGAAAATCCCCGTGATGCGTTCGATTGCACCAATGAATGGACCGATCTACGGAGGGTTCACGATCGATGTGGACGGTGAAGGGTTCATCAACACTGGCTGCGTCACGCTTCGCTTCGAATTGCTACAAGAGCAGAAGAACGAAGAAGACGAGCACGACGACGACGACAGCGCTGACTTTCCTGGTAGAGACACAAAGCTCAGCGCCAGACGGAAGCAGTCGCCAAGAGAAGGAGACAGCGACCTTCAGAAAGAAACGCTTGAGTGCGTTTTTGTGGACATGAAAGCCAGCTTTGTGTCATCGACGCGGTTGGTGTGCGTAGCACCAAGCTTCCCGCAAGAAGGCGTGTACATGGTCTCAGTGTCGCTGAATGGGGTAGAGTTCAGCGGTCTCAATGCGACGACGTGGTTCCTGGTCTGGCAAAACTGGCAGCGCCGCAAGCTGCTGCTCACGTCCCACGATCTGTTCTCGCATCCGATGAACACTCACAGAGAAGATGGCAAGGTGTTGCAGTTTCCCAAACCGTTGTCCGAGAGCGACGTGCACACTTTGCGTCGCAAAGGGAGCTTCATGCTACCGCCTCCGTCGGCGTCCGATACGGACGGAGGCGATCACGCTTTTGGTGGCGTCCGACTTCCGCTTCGCACGAATCACAACGATGGGCCGCCGTCACTGATGCGCACGGTCATGGGTCACCACTACGCACTCGCAGAGGAAGAAGCTGAAGGCGCGTTTGTCGATCCAAAGCTGCTCCACTGGCACCCGGCGTCCGCGGCCGACGAAAAGCGCGCAGTTTTGCTTGTTGCTTGTTTGTTTCGTGCGGTCCTGATGCGCTGCGGGTTATTGACATCGCTAGTGTATGCGTCGTTGTGTAGGGGCCGTTCGCTTCTTTCCTTGTTGGACAATCTCTGCAACACCGTCGAGACTCAACCGATCATGTGCCGCCGAATTGGCGTCGTGTTTCGCAGGAAAGGCAAATTTCTGAAAGACCGCGAGTTACGATGCAATCGAGCAGATCTCGAGGATATGGATGACGACGATGACGACGACATGGACGCCAAGACGCTTGCGCTCCGGTTTAACGCGTTTGCCGATGGGATCAAGCTCATCTTTCCCCCATGCGCTGGACCGAGAGCTCGAAGATTTGTGGCGTCACCTTGATCACAAGCAGAAAGGGTACATCAGTTTCGAGAATATGATGAAGCGGATCATCCGCGAACCGCGTAGTCAGAGTCCAGAGCCTGGACTAACGCACTACAACCCGTAGTTCTCGGTTGTCGAGTCCAAGCCGCCCGCTGCGTTGATTCTCCCGGAGGCCCTGGAAGCGGAGCAAATCACAGGGCTGCCGTCGGAATTGTTCATGAACTATGACACGTTCAATGTGGTCAAACCACGTCCATCAGCTGCGATTTTTCCCAAACGGAAGACAGATGCATCGTGGTGCAACCCTGTTGCGCGCGAGCCCGATCTACCTGGAGGCAATGCTGCGGTAGATGCAGCCACGTTGCAAGCCAATGATGCGAGTTTAACTGCAAACCCAAAGCCACCGTCAGCGAAGCCGATCACGCCAAGACCCCCTCGTGATATTCGGCGACGTGGCGAATCGTCCCTGAACTCTTCACGCGTGCAAGCTGCTGGGAAACGGATCTCAAAAGTCAACATGGTGGAAGGAGTCAACGAGGAAAACAGCGTCGAGACACAAGCCGAAGCTGAACCTCGCGACCTGTCACGCAACGCAACACCCATCGTGGCGACGGAAAACAACCCCAAAGCCGATGGCTCGCCACGGTCACCGCGAGGCACGACGCCGTTTCGAAGCGGCCAGCCACACACGAATTTCAGTCCCATGAGCCCTTCAAACGGACGGACTCTGTTCTACAACGACATTGCTCCGCTGTATTTAAAGTTTTTGAACTCGAAGGAAGTGCAGAAGTTCATGAAGCAGTAGGCAGCGGCGAGTGAAAGCGGGTATGTGTAGGAGGAATGCATCTCTCGCCTGTGACTAATTGAAATGTGCTGTTTGGTACAATGCGCCGCCTCATGTCAACAAGTTCTGGCAGCTGCTGCCGTTTGGGTTGCAGCAGAATTCGAGAAACTGGGGCAAGTGGATCGCGCCGATGCTTTGCACGTCAAAGTACATGAAGATATGGATCGCGTCCTTGTCGTGGAGTCGCAGTTGGCTCTGGAATTCACCGCAAACGGCGCCGAAGTCGCTGATTTGGATAAACTCGCCCTACATGCGACTTCGCGGCGCCTCGATGAGTTGCCTCACGACGACTGGATCCTGTTGGAGAGCAGCCACGAGGTGCTTGAGTGCAGACCGCTGATGCAGACTCGCACCGACCCGTTCGTCCAAGGCGCTTCCGGGTTCCATGGCTTCGCCACACCGTTTCGACGGGTCGGTGATCTCGTTCGTGAACGTGCTGGATCGCCCAAACGGATTCGCAGAGTCGGACACTGAGGTCACAAAGTCCAGGCCAACGCCCGTCACGATCGCGTGCGAGTACCTTGTCACGGTGCTTCCCTGCAGCAGTTCCAACTTCATTTGGTCAACTGCGTCCACTTCTCGCTTCGTCAAGCGCTGGACGCTCGGGCTCACGACGCGCGCACCGTTGCGGCCGCGAGGGACTCGCGTGGCGTTCACGAGAAGCGCAGGATCGAGCAGTAGATAGGAGCTCTTTGTGGTGGTGCCGGAAGGGATCTGGCTTCGTTCCTCTTGTTGGCGCTGAACTTCTTCCTGCTCGTAGATCCGTTTTGCGTGCTCTAGGAGCTCCTGCTCTCGGCGCGACGATCTAGGCCCAGGCACAGGCTGATTCACTGCAAATTCGCCGTACTTAGTGCTCGCCTGGTTGGTCGTTTCGAACACGGATTCAAGGTCAGCAACGCCACTTTTTGTGTGGATGAGCACGCGGTCATGTGTCGACCCTCGGCGCGATTCCTTCATGTCTGTTTTGAAAATTGGGCGAGCGCAAAGGCAAGCAACACGAGTCAGCGTTTACGAAAAGACAACTTCAGGCGGCGATTTCTCTTCTCTCTTTTTTTCCTTGTACCTGGTGCAAACAGGGGCGCTGGCACCCTTCGTCGCGAGAACACCGTGCCCGATCGCAGCGCTTCTTCCTCGACCCAGTTCCCCACGAGCGTGCTCTTCGCATTATTTTTGTTGTAGCTTGCAAACATTTGGGCCGTGGGTCTCTGCTGGCGTCAGCGAAGGCGCGCTCTGCTTTTCGCAGTGGGAAGTGCTGGCCAAGGGATAACGAGGCTGTCGCTCAAGTCTCCGAAGATGCTTGAGAGCAGAGCAGTGTGTCTAGGCAACAACAGCCGAGGCGTTTATAAAAAGCACTCTTGTCTATTCTTGCGTCCATGGCAGCAGCCTGGTCTCTTATATCTCTCCGAGAAATGGTCATCTTAGCTCTGTAGGAGCTGACAGGTGGTGATTGGACTCACTCCTTGGCACGCGAGGCATTGCTGGCGCAGGCCGATCAGGCTTCGCTCTTCTTCATCTCGCGCCTCAGGTAGACAGCCAGCATGCGCCTCGCGGATCCGCAGGGCGAACTGCCCATCAAGAACTTCAAGTATGTGAAAAACTGCACCGAGCTGTACTTGTCGACGCGCGGGATCCAGAAGCTCGCGCATTTCGAGCCGTTCGTCAACCTCGAAGTGCTCTGGATCAACGAGAATGAGGTGCGTTTCCGGTTGTCGCTTTCATTGTGCTTAGTTCACGCATTCGCGCCAAGATCGACCGTGCTGATGAGATGTGTCTGGATGATCGATCCTGGTAGCTTGAAGCCCTGGACGGACTCAGCAGTTGCGTTCGCATCAAACACCTGTACGCACAGAACAACCGCATACGGTGAGTGGCGAACGAAGCGTCTCCGTGGCCAAGCTGTCTGAATAATAAAGTTAAACGAACGCCCTGGTTTGCTCCTTGGTGGGTCATCCGAACAGCACTCTCGACGGCAGCTCGCTTCTGCATTTCACGTTTCTCAAAGACCTGCGCTTGTACGACAACAAACTCAAGGATCTCCACGGCACGCTCGCGGTCCTCAGCAAGTTGCACCACTTGGAGGACCTCGACCTGTTTGGGAACCCTGTGTGCGAGGAAGACCAGTACCGCCTGCAGGTGATCCACGCGCTCCCGTCGCTGGTCATTCTCGATCGCCACGTGATCACGGATGAGGAGCGCGCAAAGGCACAACAGTTTGCTCGCCGTCGCGAGAATGCGGGTGCGAACGATGGCCACAAGGACAACCAGAAAAAGAAAAGAGCGGCAGTCGTCACCGGCGCGCCGCCGCAAGAAATGTCGGGCACCGTCAAGATGCTGTTCAAGGAGGTCGCAGCCATCAAGCGCGAGCAACAGGTGCGAGTCGTTTGCGCTCGTACTTTGCAGACAAAATGCTCGCTTGTGTCGTAAAACTGCCGTTTCTTCGTCTTGTTTTCCGTAGGCACGCGATCGTGAATTTGCGGAGCGAGAGCTGCTGGAGCTTTCCAACTCTCAAAAGCTGCTGCTCTCGAGACAGTCGAGTCGAAGCAGCGACAATCTCACACGCATGGCTGCCGACAATCTCGACGAGTGGGAACTCGCAGCTCTGCAGAAGCGCTTCCGCGCGATGGAGGAAAAGAAGCACAGGTGTGTGTGTGTTGCTCTTGATATCGTCGTCGTTTTTGCGTGTCAAGGGAGTAAGTGGTTTTCATGTCGTTTGCTGCCTGTCATTCAAGCGGCATCAAGCGAGATGACGTTGGCGCACTGCTCGTGTACTTGAGCATGCGAGGATACGCTGTTTCGTGTCAAGGCGAGTGGCTTCACTTGCATGAACCTGCCGCGGTGAACGCAGCGGTTATGGAGCTGTTCCCGGCCGAAGAGAAGGTGGCATGGGCAGCATTTCTTCAGGTACCAATACACCTGAGCCTACAGCAATGATCACGCACTCCGAAACGTCTTGCAGCAAGCTAACGATGCACGCTCCGACACACTTGGACGCCAGTGTTTGGAAAGTCAGCGCCTTCGGTGCGCTTTCCTGGCTGTCGATGAACTACGGCGCAGCGCAGATGCCTGCTTTGACAAATCCAGCCAGCTCCAGGTACGTCGGGCTACTGCTGGCAGAGTGGAAAGCAAATAGCTCGTTGAAGGTTCATTCCCCGTTTGCTGCTTTCGCCTTGGATAGACGAAGCTGCAAGCCATGACTGCAACCGATCCAAAGCGCGAGGTTCTGTCCACATATTTCAAATCCATCATCGTCTGGCAAGTTTGCTCGTATGCTTCGCTTTCTTCTGACTGAACAGCGCGTGCGTCTTGTGGATCCTTGTTTGTGTTGCCCAGCAATTCACCAGAGACATTCACGACCTCTCGCAGCAAGCGCATCACTTGCAAGCACTGGCAGAAACCCTGACGAAGTCGCAGAATGTTAACGAGACTTCACGCAGCACTGCGATTCACCCGCCGACACGAAAATTGGGAAGCGTCGCCACGCTGTACGCATCAGAAGGAGAAGCAGACACAGCACCGAAAACGAAGTATTACGTCGCGTCTTACGTCCGGGAACGGTCTACACCGGCGTCCGTCTCGTCATCGTCTTCATCCTTGCCGCACGTGAGCAAATTCCACGAGCTCAAGGAGAAAAGCGCGCAGGTTGACTCGGTACTCGCGTCCAAGTACAAAATGCAGCAAAAGGTACGAGGTGTTTCTTGTCGAAGCCAACTGCCTCACACAAAAGAAGCTCGTTGCAGGACTCACGATGTGGCTTTCGCTACGACCTTCCATTCGGTGTTGATCAGGACTACACCAAGTATCTGCTCCAGCAAACGCCTCATCCGACGAAACTCGTCGAGCAGCAATTTAACGCACTTTGCCTTTGCATTCTCTATTAGTACAAACCTCGCATTGGACGATTGGCTCTCTCCTCTTCTTCCTTTTCTTCACTCGCTCGCTGGCTCAAGCAATGAAGTCTTCGAGATCCACAAACGCATCATCGCCGTCTTCTTCGCGCAGACACTCGTCGATGTACGGGTGGCGACTGCGCAATCGCGTCTTCCGCTTCTTCACGATCGGCACGACGCCGATCATGTGCGCTTTCTTCCTTGGCGTCTCTGCTTTCAGAGACGATCTTGACTTGTCTGTGGGCGTGATCTGCTTGGTGACGGAAGACAGCATCGCGTTCAGCCGACCTTTCTCTGACTCCGTTAGCTCCAACTGCAAGATAAACACACAGAAAAAAGATGCCAGCATTCCGGCACGTTCACGAGTTAGTCACGATACCCAAGACAGCCCAAGGAAGGCGACAAATGCCACTTCGAACCTCCTTGGCGTACGCATCCACAAGCTGTGGCGCGTTGAGGAGAAAGACGTCGATCTTCAAAGCAGTCGCCGAGAGCTGCATGCACATCACAGATTCACAAACCATGCAACAGCCAGCGCCAGCGTCAGAAAGTCGACCTGAATAGAAATACAACGCTATTTCGCTCACCCTCGTTTTCGTTGCTGCGTCTTTGATGCTCTCCTTGAGCGCACTGATCCACATCCGGCCATGCAGCGCCAAGTGGACGCAAGCATCCAGTACGTCAATGGCGACTCGGTTGGTTGCATTCTCGTGCGCGTCCGAGCTGTTTGTCAACACCGCGATCCACGCTTTCGCGAGTCGAAGCCCGTATTCGATGGTGCTCAGCACTTTCGCCAACACTCGCGCCTGCATCCACGTGATGTCCTTGGTCGTGAGAAGCGCAAGCAGCACAGAGTGAGAACTGCGAAGGTACAGCAACACACTCTGCGACGAAGGCCCTCGCTGCTGCTCATTATCCGAGCTGGAGCTGTGGCGGGTCCCGTTCGCTGCGTGTTTCAAGAGCGTCGCGTGCGCGGCATCCACAAACGTCACTAAAAAGTGAATCGCCGCACTTTGTGCGTCCTGAGATGTCAGGTGCGGTTGCGGGACAGTGCCACTGGAATCGTCTGCAAATCCGTCGGCTTCGATTCGTTCAGGATCGTTCTCGGGTTTACCATTGTCGCACGAGTCGAAGGAAAGCTGTCGCAGACGCTTCCTTCGCTTTGCAGAGCTCCGCTCTTTTGTAGACTTGTGTTTAGAGTCTCCACTGCTCTTTGCGAACGTCGCTGCGACTGCGGACGACGATGGTCGTGCTGTCGTCCGTGAAGATGATGGGGCAAAGACGCTTTTGCTCACTTCAAAACCGGCAGCGAGAAGCACGCCTTTCATGACTTCTCTGAGCTCCACAACCGCCTCGATGTATTTGCCGATATGCACCGAGAACACAAGACTGAGAAGCACGCGAAGCAGTGGTACGTGGTAGACAACGTGGTCGCACATGATCGCGTAGCTCGCGTACGAAAGACGCAGCACGTCCCTCGCAAACGCGTGTACACGTGTGGATGTATGCGCACTCGCGCCGTGGTCACAGAGTCGCTTCACCAGCAATACGCTCGTCAGTTTAAGCTTCGTGAGCTCGTCAAACGACATGAACGCCCGGAGATCGTCGAGAAGCATGACAGCAAGCGCAATGAATCCACTCACTGGAGACTGTTCTTGCTGGTTGTCGCCGTCGTCGTCGTCATGGTTGAGCAGACGCTGAAGATGGCAATCGGTGTCGTTCACGCCGTGGGTTTCTACCTGGGCATCCAACACGCGGCCGATCGCCGCAAACACCCGAACGAGGACATCCTCTGCTGCTTTTACGTCAAGAAGCACCACGTGCTTGGCATTCCTCGGTGTCGTAACGAGGTGGCGCATGGATTTCGGAAACTTTACAACCAAGGATTCCGCGTAGACAGTGAACATCGGCCGAGGGGAATGACTCGTGGCTGCCTCCTCCGGGGCTGCAAACACTCGGTCACGCACGTTAAAGTAGAGCGTCAACAGCGATTTGAAGATATCTAGATCTCCTGTTGCGTGAATCTGGTGCGGCTGCTGGGATTCGCTCGGCACCACTCGCAGAAATGATCTATCATCGGCAACCGAACTGTTGCAGCAACTGTCGAGAGCGAAGAGTACGCCGTCAAACGAGATTCCAAAGCTTGCCGCTGAAGCCGCAGAGCTGACTGGGCGCGGTTCGTCGGCCTGATCTTGGACACTCTCCAGTGACGTGTTGATCTGCGCGATCACCAAGGCACTGCGTGCATCCATCACACTCGAGACGCCAGCAATCGAGGCAGCCAAGTACTCTTTCGACAGTTTGACATCAATCGCAGCCCCATGGACGGTGATTAGCTTGCGCAACAAGCGGTGGAGCGCAAATTGCGCCTCGAGCAACGCCCACACTGACAGCCATTGCCGCTCGCCATGCGCACCACCATCCCGATGTGTAGGCTCGTGATCGTCATCTCTGTACCCGAGGACATGATCCATCGCGACGGTGCACAGCGCACAGCCGATGCCGATGCGAGCCAAGAGCTGCCACATCACTTTCTTCTCAAGCGCCTGGACGCCTGTGGTCGCGCGGCCGCGAGGAGCTTTGGTCGACGAGCCGCCAGCAAGGAAGTCCTCGTTGGATGAGCTCTGCGAGATCCAGTGGAAGAAAAACTCCACATTGGACACAAAGTCTGTGACCCAGTGGATCATCCCACCCGTTTCGATCACTGGCACCGGGAGACCATCCTTGCACGTGTCTGTCGCAAATGCTGCCGCTTCAAACGCGAGAAGACACGACAGTGTCTTCTGGAACACGAGTCCAACGGCAGAAGCGCCGTTGGCATTTGCATTCTGTCGATAGAAATACGCCAGCGACCCGATGCGAAAGCGCGTCGCAAAGTCTGTGTGCTCGTCGTCGTCTTCCTCTTCGTCGTCGCCATCATCGATACCGGAGCCTACACGCAGTAGTTGTTGCTGTGTTGAAGAAGTTGACGGCGGTGACTCTAGGAACCGCGACAATTGGTTCGTCAGCAAACGATGCATCTCTTCCCACGAACTACGTCGAAGCTGCACGCGAAACGTTTCGGGGTTCTCCGCTCGAAACACTCGCTCCAAGCGGCCAAGCGCCCACGCCTGGATTTCCTGGCACACTTGGAGACTATTCTTCAGTGCCGACACGATCTCTTCCTGAAAGGAACATTCGATCAGTCAACGCACAAGGTGAGCAAACGATATCCACACACACAGAGAATACGAATCTCGGCTTCGTACCTCCTGCAGCGCATCAAACGCGAGTCCCTGTTCCAACCAGGAGCACCACAACTCGATGGCAAACTGCTGGTGCCGGTGGTTCGATAACAAGAGCAGCTTGCGTAAGAACACCATCAAGAAGCTGTACAGATCTGCTCCAACCAGAACGAAAGTTGTCATCACATTGGCGCTTCTAACGCATTCGCTCCAAAAACACAATTGCTTTCTCACGCTTACCTTTATGCACGGTTGCCAATCGGGACGCCATGACAAAGAACGGGTACGCACTCTTGAAGTGACTCTGAAACAGCACACTACGTCAACCGACAGACATGAGACACGAATGCCACGGGCAACAGCGTTCCCAACGCGTAGCGAACCTGAGCCAGTCCTGAATCGCATTCACGTGCGGACCAAGCGCGCCTGGGTGGGAGCGGAAGAGCTGGTCGAGCGCTTTTGCTGTAAACTACGACAGAGAAAAAACTCACAGATAGACAAGTAAGACACTCTGTGTGTGCTGGATCCAGAGGAGAGCACTCTCAGGTCGAGTGGCACACCTTGACGTGACTGGGATGCTTCGTGCCTTCAAACAAACAGCTCAGCAACTCCGCACGAACTTCCGGTGTCTATATGAGCCACAGTTTTCCATTTGGTGAGCGAAAACATAAACCCGCAGTTAACGCTGCCTGAATGCAGAGTTTCGTACTGTCTGGAAAACTGCGAGTAAAAGCAGATACGCAGTCGTCTCCTTTGTGACCAGCACACTTTTGCAGTCGGATGCAATTGTAGTCGCAGCAAACCGAGTCCGTTCGCTCTCCTCCATCCAAAAGAGCGCAAAGTCCATCAGCAGCAGCGCCTTCCACTCGCGTGCATGCACCTGCGTTCCCCCGAACGTCAGCACTTGCGATACTTTATCCGTCAAGTACTTTGTGCGATCCCCTGACGCCGGAGAAAGAGTCCTTCTGGGCGTCGCGCTCGTTGTGCATTTGGACAACTCGAGCTGAAAAATGGACCACGTGAGCTTCTCGATCTCGGTGAACACGGTCGCATCGGTCGCAATCCGCGACGAGGTTGTGCGGTGGTGCAGAACAGGCTTGGACACCTTCAGCACATGGAAGAGGAAGATCAGGTCCCGCCAGTCGAGTGTGACGCGAAAAGCGTCTTCAGGCCGCTCTTCGCCACTACCGGTCGTGATCCCGAGCTCATGTTGCAAGCTGATGCGGATTGATTCGCACACGAGTGCCACAGCGTGCTGAGATTGATGCAGGCACTGTTACGACATACAGAGACTTAGGCTTTGGAACTCAGCTCTGGGGAAACAGTAGAGAGTGCAATGATACCATTTGAAGGTTGAATTCTGCTTCCTGACGCAGCCGAACCGGGAGTTGACGGAACAAATGGCGCGCGAGGTTGACCCAATGGCAGTTCCGTGCAACGCTGCCGATCGCGATGCATTCTCGAAGGATTGGGTTCAGCGTCTCACTTGGAAGCGTCTCGTGTCCTGTGAGCATCAATTCCAAATGCTCCTACGAACCACGGCCATAACGTCAGATACGAGTGCGCATCAGCAACGCATCGTCACACCAAGCTTTGAGTCCAGAGCGACCACAGCACCTGCACTTGAAGCCAATTGCCTGGTGACATGAGCGACGCGCTTTCCTTCAGCAGATCGAGCAGAAATGGAACCGTTCGCGGCGTCCACGGCAGCGCGATCAGCTTCCCCAGATTCTACAGAGATACATGCCAAAACACCAATGAGTCACAAAAGAAAACCCGTAACAACGGAATCGTTGTGTCACCTCATGGAGCTCCAGACTGCTTTTCGCTGCATCGCTGGCTGTTGTCGCGAGATCCGCGAGCACTCCGAGAAGAATCGGAACAAGACCGAGCACCTGCGGAAGCACCCGCCGGCTTCGCGGGCCGTAGTCCTGGAGTCCATCATCCAAGAGCTCCAAGAGGATGCGGAGCAGCATGCGGATCTCGTCCGCGATCGCCGTGACGCGCATTCGCGTTTTCACATTGCTCCCAGCGGTCGGATTGTTGTCATCCTCTTGCACCGCGCCGAGGTAGCCCAAGCTGATCTCAGTGAGCCACTGCATGGACTCGAACTCGCTCGACAACCCATTCCAGACCAGCTGCACACAAGTCATAGTGAGCCCACTAGCGCACAGGACAGAGCAGCAGTCTCGATTAAAAAAAAACTCACGTGGACGATGCGCGTCGACGTCCGCAGCCGCGTGGACTCGGAGCGCAGGAGCAGATGCACGAGCGCGAGCCAGTCGCCGCGCTGCTGCTCGCTCTTCTTCTTGGTCTCGTGCGCCGCGAAGCGATCCAGCAAGCCGTTGAGCTACACATCAGCGACACGATTCCGCAGTTAGCACCACTGGCCGCGGGCACAGGGCTGAGCTCGCACGCACCTCTTCGGCGTCGATGGAGAGCAGGTACTGCGCGACGGCGTCGGCGTCGCTCGCCGTGGCGCGCAGCAGCTCCGCGACGTCCTGCGGCTGCATGTCGAGGTCAAAAACTCAAACACGCGAGTGGCGCGAACGGGAAGGAATAGAGAGCGGCCTTCTATTGTAGAACGCATCAGACATGTAGCGGAATAGTCCACCATGCTTACTATTCCGACTTTATTTGAGAGCTCTCTTATATGCGAAATAGCGTGAACAGAGAAAGGGTTTCTATTCCGTATGGATACGCAGGTGCTCTTATATACGCGGAAGCTTCGCTTGTTCTCGCTGAAAAAGCTGATACAGATCAGTTGTTTCTGTCAACTCTACCAAAAAACTGAAAGCAGGTGGGAGGGGAAAGCGAGATCTCATCTTCTAGATGGTCCCGCTGAGCAGTCGGTCGACGGCTGCATGCACATTGCCTTGTGTTGCCTGCAGCGCGCGGATGTTCTGCTCGCGGTTGGAGAAACCCATGTCCACCAGTTGCGTCAGCTGCGACGCGTACAGCTCTTCTGGGTTTCCGACTGGCGCGGTCGGAGCTGCACCGCCAAGTGGGAAGCCACCGAAGCCACCAAACGCAGCAAATGGGTTCACAGCGGCGCCAGCGCTTGCACCGGCAGCATTTCCACCTGCTGCGGCTCCTCCGAGGTTCATTCCTTCCAAACTGGCAGCATCGTTTACATGCGAGAGCAAGAAAAGTTAGTTTCAGAGAAAGCAATCAGACGATATCCGCAAGACAGACACTCCACATTCGTACCCTGGCACAAGACCCGACTGTCGCAACTGGTTCATGGCGCTTTGCATTTGCATCATCGCTTGCATGTTCTGTGGGTTCATCATCGCACGCAGAAACTCGGGGTTCTGCATCATTTCCCGCACTTGCGGGTTCGCGTTCAGCATCTGGGACATCTGAGGGTTCATTTGCTCCATCTGAGAGAGGAACAGCTCCGGGTTGTTTGCAATTTGCTCAAGCGCTGGCTGGAACAACGGATTCTGCAGAATCTGCGCCATCATCTCTGGGTTCGGAGCACCGCCCATTGCTCCAGCGTTCATTCCACCGAAGCCGCCCAGACCACCAAGACCGGCCCACGGGTTGGCTGCCGCGCTTGTGCTTTGCGAAGTAGCTGCAACATTCAACAACGAGAGTAAAATGAGTACGCCTTCGAAGCAAGCATATTCAACAACAATAACAAAAAAACACTCACATGGCGTTGCCCATAGGTTCGCAGGCGTAGTAGTCGCACTGGCGGCCGGATTTGTTGTACTCGCAGGCTGAGTTGTAGTCGCGTTGGCACTGCCACCGGCAACACCGGGCATCGTAAACGCTGGTCCGCGAGGTGCATTAGCACCACTCGCTGCCGCATCGAGAAGCGGCTCTTGAACGTCGTGGTACATGCGACGAAGCGCGTTGAAACCTTCCGGGTGGCTCTCAATGTTGCGCATCGCAGTATCCTGGCTCCGCATCATCTCTCGCATCGCCGCTGGATTGCGCATCGCCTCCATACTCTGTCGGAGCAGTTCCGGGTCGTTCAACACGTGGCTCAGCTGCGGGTTCTGCTCCATGAGCTGCTGAATCTGAGGGTTGCTCTGCATCATCGCGCGCATGATCTCTGGGTTGTTCATAATGCCCTGCATCATCGGCGACTCCATCATCTGACGCATCATATCTGGGTTCTGCATGAGCTGTTGCTGCATCGCGGCCATATTTGGCATACCGGCTCCAGCTCCAAACAGTCCGCCGAACGGGTTCGCAGCCACACCATTGCTCGCACCGGCCGTTGCACTACCCAGCGGTGGGAACAATGGGAACCCAAACGGGTTCGCAGCTGCAGCAGCTGACGTAGTTGGCGCGGCAGCAGCAGGAGCCGCACTGGCAACAGGTGCTGGCGTCTCATTCGCACTCGATGCTTCCGCAGTCGGCGCTGGACGAGTCGGGCGAGACGCCGATCCGCGCACGAAAAAGATCGTGTGGTCCGCTTCAATGCCTGCAGTTCGCCACACACAAACAGAAGCACCGCCGCACTCAGCCGTTGGTTCATTGTGTACTCGAATGACTCCACCAGCGTCCATATCCGTGGCCAAAAAAATACGTCCAGACAACACACGCACCATAGCTCGCGAGCGTCTCGTCGTCCTTGAGCACCTTGCCCTTGTAGATGAGGCGCTGCTGCGCCTCGGGCACCTCCGTGGGCGCCACGAGCGCCTGCTTGCACTGCGCGACCGTGCCCTCGAGCGCGACGTCCACGGAGAACTTCTTGCCGGCCGTCGTCTTCACGTGCAGCGTCACCATTTTGGTCGTTTTGCCTTGAGATCGAAAATCTCGAATGCAGGGGGAAAGGGGGGATGGCTTGCTACGTGAGTGATTGTCTTGTGCGAGCTCAGGATGACGTAATAAAGCCTGGCGCGACCTCCGATTCGTCATGGGCGGGTCTCGCTGCCGATGAGATTGCCTGCGTCTTCACATACCCTGCTGTAGACGCTACATCGTAATTCTTCTTGTAATAGTGGTGACAAGGATCTTCACACCTGTATGATAGTATGGACTCTATTATGTGTTGTAAAGAGTGTCTAAGTTTATTGCGAAGCGATCGCTTTAATCCGCATTTAGCCAGTTGCACCTCGAAAAGATCGACTTCAAAGCACGACGAGGTTTTATTACGTGGCATCACTTGACACGGGTTTATAAAGTAAAAAGATTCCAACAGTACCGTTCGTCTCATTTTTTTGTTGTGTTTTTGGCGGGAACTGATAAGATTGGGGGTCAAAAGCTCCAGCAACGAGACGACACTCGGTGGCGTGCGCGCGAGGACGGCGATGGCGGCATTCCAGGCGATTCTTGAGCCACAGCAGCACGTGGCAGGCGGCACAGAGCCCCAGGAGAGCGTCGTGGACAACGGCATGGAGCCAAAGCAGCAGCAGCAAGAAGCGAATGGTGCAGAGCCCATGCAGGTGGACGCGGCAGCGGCGCATGCCCCTGCCGCCTTCGATCTGGTCAGCAGCAGCGCCTCTGACGCGGAGCCTGTGGGCAGCAGTGGGGCGTCTGACGAAGACGAGAGCGCTGTCGTCGAGAAGCAGGAGCACGCGTATGGAGTGGACGTCGTGGACGGCAGCGACGCGGTTGAGCTGGATGCGAGCGCCAAGCGCGGGTGCGCGTTCTGCTCAACGAAGAAAATAGCGACAGGTACGAATGGTGATGCTGCATGCGTGTGGTCGATGCATTGAGTAGTAAGTGGCGTGTTGGATGCGCTGGCTAGGGTGCGTTGTCAAGGCGTGCAAGAAGTGTTGCGTGAGCAGAAACGAAGACTGCGCTGCACACGCACGGAAACGAGAAGCAAAGCCCAGAGGTACGATTCGTGGGTAGATGCGCTTGGCGTGAATGGGGATTTATTTTAGTGTGGTGGCGATCTTTTTTTTCTTTCAGTGGTGCTGGAGCAGAAGCCTGCTGAGCCATTTAAAGTGAAGAAGCCTGTGCTCAAGCGCGAGTTCAAAGAGACCAACTTTATGTGTACGTGCTCCACTTTCGCCAACGTACGTTGCGTACGCTGTGCTCAGACTCCTTTTATATGCGCTGTATCTCCCCCATAGACTACGAGGAGACCGTGGCGGTCTTTTGCGTGCGAGATTTCTTCGCGTCCAAGAAGATGAGTCAAGGCATCCTAAACGACCAAGTGCGCTCGCAGCGTGTGAATGGCTCGTATGCAGGCAAGCAGCTGACCAAGAAGGCGCGCGTGCACGATCCAGAGATCAAGGCCCGGATCAAGTCTGTGCTGAGTAAGGGCGCGCCGTACTCACCACGACGAGCGTAGGTAGGACAGGGCCAGATTTGATTTGCTTTTTTTCTCTCTCTCCCTCTCGTTCTAATAATTAACAATTCACTCAATAGACAAGCATTTCGCAATCAGGCGCCATGATCATCCTCATCATTCTTCCATCCAGCAAGGGATGTCTGCTGACCCGCCGTCTGCCTGATTATCGGCTGCTGCCTTGGAAGGCAGAGCCCCAGCGGTCTCAACTGGCGATTCGCCAAGGATCGCTGCGGCAGGTCTGATTGGCTCCACCTTCTATTTGCGCTTTTCGAGAAACACGAGCTCTTCCTGCAGCTGTTTGATGCGGAATTGGTACTCGCGGCTGCATTTCCGCGCGCTCTCGAGCTCGTCCAGCGCGTCGTTCAGTTTGATTTGCAGCGTTTCGCTTGTTTTCTTCAGGCCCGCGATCTTGCCGGCTAAGTGCTTGATCTGGGAACCCAGTTGGCCCTTGCGCGCCTTGAGCTCCTCGTTTTCTCGCTTCAACTGCGCGATCTGCGCCGCCAGTTGGTCCTCGCATCTCGTCGATTCCAGGCGTTTCCGATCGGCATCGACTATCTTGGCATTCGCGTCTTTAACGCTCTGCGAACAAGAGAGGAATCAGGGCAGTTTGTGAGCTCGAGGGATTTCGTGAAGGAGCAGCAAAAGCTCGTGGGCACCTTGGCGAGCGCTCGGTATTTCTCCTCAAGCGCCAGCTTTTCCTGCTCGAGTCGATGCGCTTGCTCGTCACTCGCACCTCGCTTGCGCTATTCGTCAGCCAAGCTCTGCGCGCAACTCGCCAGATTCTACGGAGTCGAAAGCGCAAGAAGACACTTTTGCTAGGCGTCATGTGCAGCAAAGTGTGGCCATCGTACGCTCTCCACTCGCTGCCGCAGCGCTTGCTCATCGCACCGAGCGTCGTCCAACTCGCGATTCAAGGCCTCCAGCTCTGCGATCTGCACCAATTTTACCGCATGTGAGCTAAGTCTGATCGAGTCAGAGCCACAGGGAAATGTGCTCGCCGTATCCGCGCACGGAGCGCTTCCTGATCGCTCAATGCAGCTGCGAGTCTATTGTCCAGCGCCTGATAGTCGGCGTGGCTCTGTCGCACGTCTCGTGTGAGCTGCTCGATGACGCATTGGCGCTCCTTGTCGAGCGCACGGTGCTGCAGCTGGTCTTTCTCCCGTAGATGCCGCTGCTCTTGCGCCGCTGCATTGCGCGCGTCGCCTTCTTTGATCTACGAGAGAGCAAGTAAGTAAAGTGGTGATGCCATAACGAATACTCACAATGTGTTTTCTCACCCGCTCGTATTGGCTTTGCAGGAGCTGGAGCTACCGCTGCAGCTGCTGGTTTGCGAGTGTCAGCTCAGTCGTCGTCGCCGCGAACTCGTCATGAAGCTGCTGTTACTGGGCTTCACAGCTTACACGCGTTTCGTCGAGAGATTTCTGTCCACACACAAAATGTTGGAATCATGCAGCCATAATGGTCATGTTGCGCACCACATTGTGTGAGATGGATGCACTCTTTTCCAGGTTCGTGCGACGAACCTGCTGGAGCCGAAGCATCTCGTTCTTCTTTTCCTTCTTCGCGAGCTTCACCGTGAGCACCTCGACCATGTCGTGCTGGATGTGGCACTCGTCGTACTGCATCAGGGTCGACGGCAACGACGCTTGGTTGCCTCCCCCACGGAGCCCCGTCGTCCAGACCATGGCGGATCTCCTGTCAAGAGCACCCATGAGCGCTGACGCAATCCGTGGAACACACGAGTCTGTTTTGCACGTACAGAGACGACGCGTCCGACGCGGAGACCGCCGCCGCGAGGCAGCGGCTTCTCTCGGAGACGGTGCGGCGGCTTCATGGGGAGCAACGCGCCGTGCGGCGCTGCGCCAGGCGAATGGACGCGCCGAGTCATGACCGACAACTCTAAGCGCTGCTAAGCACTTCTGAAGTAGCCATCTTCTATTGATAGGATAGCCCTATGGCATTTACTCATGGCAATGAAGAGAATAGTAAGCATGCGTTTGATCAAAAGATGCTTTCCATTTACACTTTACAAATTTGCTCTTGACTACGTCCTTGTACAGGGTTTAATGCATTTCTAAGATGGTTTGCAGAGATGTTTGCGCACAGACGTAAACGTTCGCTCGCCCGCTTTGCAGCGGGCGCCTTCCTCCTGCCGAAGGAACGGCAAACGCTCTCGAGCATCCGCGCGCAGTTGCTGTCCCAAAGATTCGGCTTCTACTGCTCACGACGAAGAGCGGCGAGAATTTGACACTTTGGTTGATCTCCATCAGGTGGCGCACACACAAGATATGCACAAATACGCACAGCTTTCTGTCAGATCGAGAGGCTCAGGTAATGAGATTCCACTGGAGTATCTTCATGCGATGGACGCAATTCAGATGTCCCTATATTTTTGTCGTCACTGCCTCCGGCTTCAATAGCAATACACAGATATATACACACACACGCACATGCTGATGATTGGATGCCGTCTCAGAGATCTTGGTGATTAAGATGTCGTCATTGGTTTTCAAGAGTAGCAAATATTTTTAAAGCATCATCGACTGGCATCCTCGGGGTCAATCTCCACGCGCAATAAATACAATATATATGCATACATACAAAATGCAGAATGGTTGGGTTGGTCTCATCATACAAATGCCTCGAATACTCTTCACAATTGAAGTCCAAGTCGCCTCGGAGCACGGCAGAACGCAATGCAGTGAAGCGCTTTTCGTTCTCAGTCTCGTCATCTAAAATTTTGAAATCACTTGAGAGCCATTCATCACACACATGCACACTCGTATACACCACATAAATATAACACAAGCACGCTGCTGCTGCTGTCGACTGCTCGATGTCGCTGCTGTGTGTTCCCTGTAGCTGCTGCTGTGCTGCTGTTGCTGTTGCTGGAGAAGCTCCGATTGGATAATGCCGACTGCCGATGGGCGGATGCGTCGCGCGCCTCGAGCCGTTGCCAGCGACCGAACGATTGGCGCGAAGCGACAGGAAACCCCCCACTCCGTAAAAAAAATAGCAGCGCCTGTAAAAAATCATCAGCAGACCACCACAAAATACGTAATTACAACAAACATACTGATATTCGGTTAGCTGACTGCTGCATCCGCTATGATTGGCTGAAATGACCAACTGAAAAGTCAGCGGGGCTTGTGACAAATGGGGAAAGGTACAGACCGCGTTGGAAGTCACCACCGTCTGCACTCTGCACATGACGAGGGAAGGACGAACGCCTCCATTCTCGCTGCGTCTGCGTGCGGTTGCCGGGCGAGCTCTGCGCAGCAAATTGCACCCGCGGGCGTCCGCTTCGCGCTTGCCTCGTGTTCTTCCTGCTCAAGCGGACGGAGTATGAGCCGTCGCGAGCAAGCGCTCGAGCGCGAATGCCAGATCCTGAGGAGGTATGTCATGTGGGTTTCTGAGTCTCTTGCGGAAGGCGCAACGGCTGATTCGTGTGTGTATGCGATGCGTATATATGGTGAGAAGCGAGGTCGCTGCGCTGGAGGAGCTCGTGGAGAGGTACCAGGATGAGCTGTACGCGATGGCGACGCGTCGATCGCGCTCGGGAAGCAGCAGCCCACGGACCAGCTACGATGCGGCTCGTTGCGCCGAAGAGCTCTACGAGCACCAGCGGCTGTACCCAAGTGGGTGGGAGACGCGCTTGCGACCAGATGACAGACCTACGCTGTGCCATCGCAGAACGGGCGTCGCGTGTGGGTTCGATGAAGTGGCGTTGCCGAGTGCTGATTGGGAATGGGTGACAGCATGGCGCTGTGACGTGAATACCAATACCGACGAGCATGGGTGGGTGTATGCTGCTTCTTGGGAGCAACTGGGCGACGTAGAGTCCCCACCACACAGGTGAAGCAGCGACTCTCATGCGTGTTGGATGCGTAATCTGGGGTCCTGATGCGGTGCGTCTTTGCTGTGCGCAGCGAGAAAATACTGGAGGATCGCGTGCGCCGTCGAACGTGGACGCGAGAACGTATGCTGATTCGCGCGAGTGGCCTGCCTGCGACGCTGAATCGGCAGCTTGCTGAGGAATACCGGGTCACAGCAGTGGTACGTGGAACCCAGCCTCTGGTCGGCGATTGTGCTCACTGACAGCTTTTGCATGGTCTGTTGCTGTTACAGGAAAAAGAGAATGAAAAGCTTGCACAACAGCTCGCGCGAGCCAACGAGCGGATCGCCGAGTACGAGGTCCACGCTCGAGAGTACGAAACGCAGATAGTGCGGCTCCAGGAGTTGAGTGAGCGAGTGTCCCTGCGCTCATCCCCCGTATCGCTACCAGCGTCGCCTCCTCCAAAGCCCGGCTACCGCTCTCGACGCAAATCAAGTGGCGATGTACTCAGCCACACTGAGGCGCTTCTCGACCAGATCCTGTCCGGCTCGGGGCTGGCAGACCTCGATGTGACGGCGACGATCGACGCGCAAGAGAGACACTCGTTCATGGTGGAATCGTGCCAGCAGGAGCTTCAGGACGCCGTGGCCGAGTTCAACGACCTTATCGGCAAGACGTCCCCCTCCGCGCCGCCACCGCCGCAGCAGAGACAGCAAGCGCGGCCTCGATCCAACACCACGCCAACACGGAAAACGAGCAAGAAGAAAGGTACCTAGAGCGCTTCATTGCCGTCAAATCGTCTATTTTTCGTTATTTAATCTGAGCAAAATACAAGGGGCAAATCGGCCCTATTTTTTTGGCATTGCGAAAGCTCGATGAAGGCGATCTTATGTACGAAGTTCAGTGCAGACTGGCGGGCTGGCGTGGCTTCGGTTATGGGGGTGGACCACGACTTGGACGTATGTGCGTGTAGACGTGCACAGTGGCGCCGTGCACTGAGAGAGACGATAATTGGCGATTACACCAGTAGCTCGATGAACACCTTGTCGTGCACGCCCTTGAGCAGCAGCTGGCCGTCGTACGCGATCCTCTTGAGGCGCTTGGCGGCGCGCAGCGTGCCCATGAGCGCCTCAAACACGTCCTGGCAGCGCTCGTCCTCGAAAAGCACGCCGAAGGTCACGCCGAACCTGGCGCCGTCCTGGCTGCCGATGCGGCGGATCTCGACCACGAGCTGCTCCACTTCCTTCTCCACGTCCATCGCAGCCGCTTGTTGGAGCTGTTCGCGAAATGGGCTCCATAGGGCACACCCGTCACTTTGTAAGGAACGGGATACGGGACATGTCCGTATCTATTACGGGATTAATCGAGAATGTCGCCTTCGAAAATCTAAAGTGATTTATCGAAAATGTCACTCCTGATATTTTTTTCAAAACAGAATAACAATGCACTCACTCGAAGAAAGAAAAATATGTTACCGACTTCACGCACA